>APFE031699157.1:141319-158444 GCA_000404065.3 Pinus taeda | reverse complement strand
GTCTGTCATTTCAAACTTCTTTATAAGGCTGGACTTCACATGGTTTATAAGGTTGGGATCACTACCAGTAAGGATAAGATCATCAACATAAAGAACAAGAATGATAAGAGACTTGCCCACTTTCTTGGTGTAGACAATATTGCCAGAATGACACCTAGAGAAGCCAATTTCTAAAAGAAAGTTATCCATTTTGGCATACTAAGCCTGAGGGGCTTTCTTGAGACCATAAAGGGATTTCTTAAGCTGACATACAGGGCTAGAGTCTGTTTGTATAAAGACAGAAGGTTGTTCCATATTGATTTCTTCATGTGAGCCCCCATGCAAGAAGGTAGATTTAACATCCATCTGATGGACTTCCCATTTGAGAGAGGCAGTAAGGGAAAGAACAAGGTGAATAGAGTTAATTTTGGCAACAAAGGAGAAGGTTTCAGTATAGTCAATGCCTTCAACTTGTGAAAAACACTTAGCAACAAGACGAGCTTTATGTTTATCAACTTTTCCATCTGGTCCATACTTGGTTCTGCAAACCCATTTGCATCTAACAAGTTTTCATCCCTTTGGTAGAGGAACAAGATCCCATGTATCATTTGCTAATAATGAATGATATTCTTCATTCATAGCTGCGTCCCAATCTGGATGGCTTGAAGCTTTTGCAAAGGTGTCAGGATCATAATTCACTGAAGCTTGAGCCAATAAAGAAGAGGCTCTATCGAACTGAGAACGTGTACGTCGCTGATCTGTAGGATCACTGACAAGAGCACCTGCTGCATCCCGAGTAGCACAAACCCATTTTGGAAGCTGAGGAGCTGAAGGAGGATCTTGAGAAGGTGGGGGAGGATTGTCATCCTCACTATCATCATCTAAAGAAGAAATATTTTCATAAGTAGAAGGGATGAAGAGAGGTGGCACATCTGCTGAATTAGGCTCGTAGGCCAACATATTTTCAACAAAATTTACATCTCTTCTAATGATAACATTTTTGGACTTAAGAGGAATAAGTCTATATCCTTTGACATCTTCCAAATATCCAATAAAAACACATTTTTCACTCTTAGGTTCTAAAGCTTTATGTTTCTTATTTGGAATATGGGCCCATGCTTCACTTCCAAAAACACGAAAGTGACTTACACCTGGTTTAATTGAGCTCCATGCTTCTTCTTGAGTGATATTCTTTAAAACCTTAGTGGGAGTACGATTTACTATGTAATTTGCACAGCTACTTGCTCCTGCCCAAAAATTAAGACTAAGTCCTTTAGATTGAAACATACAATTAGCCATTTCCTTTAAGGTGTGATTCTTCCTTTTAGCTACACCATTTTGTTGTGGAGTATATGGAACAATATGTTGCATTTGAATTCCATTCTCAGTGCAAAAGTTGATGAATTTGTTGTTAACATATTCTACACCATTATCAGGTCTTAGCTTAAGAATTTGATGTCCATGTTGTTTTTCGATAAAGGCCTTAAGGCTAAGAACATGTTAAATACTTCACTCTTGAGTTTTAAAAAGTATACCCAAGTGCGTCTGGAGAAATAACCAATGAAAGTTAAGAAATACTTGTAGCCAGAGAATGAAACAACTGGAAGTGGACCACATAAATCACTATGCATAAGCTATAAAGGGGCTGAGGCATGCCAAGAGGCACATTTTTCAAAACTATCCCGATGATGCTTTCCGAGTACACATTCAGAACAAATGCCATCTCTGCAAGATACCATTGGAAGACCTGTCACCATAGTTTCTTTACATAGATTCTGAAGGAAGTGATCGTTTAAGTGACCAAATCACTCATGCCAAAGTTTTCTCACTTCATCATTATGAGCAACAAATACCGAGGGAAGATTTGATGACCCAAAGTTGTTAAACTTATACAACCTTGTAGAATCATCGGGAATGCCGGTAGCTAAAATCTGTCATAGGATCTCTTAGGTCCTTAATTACAACATCGTGAGGTGAAAATTCAACGATTTTACCTTCACCTGAATGAGTTATCTGATATATAGATAGAAGGTTGCTAGATAAGGTTGGAACACATAATACATCATTAAACTGACCATTGTCTAGATGAACAGTTCCAGTCCCTACAACATTGAGAGATCTATCATCACCAACATATATATTTTTGGTGTTACATCATTTAAAGAAGAAAACATGGCTTTGTTTTTGGCCATGTGATAAGAGGCTCCAGAATCAATGAGCCACTCATGAGAATGAGAAGAAGAAGATACATTTAATGCATAACCAGACTGAGATGATTGACAACGACATGCAGAAAATGCCATTCCTGAAGATGAAGTTGAAGTTGAAGTAGAAGAATGCTCCACATGGATGTTATGTTTCTTCATTGCGGCTTCCAAGGCTTCCATCTTCTTAAAGCATTTAGATTCTTAGTGGCCATCTCGATTACAAAAGTGGCAATGTCTATCAGTCTTCTTCCCTTTGTTTTTATTTGCCTTATCATTTTGTTGAAATGATTTTTCATTTTGAGACTGAAATTGCTTAGGACGCTTGTTTGGTTTAGGAAGATTCTTTTTAGGATACTGCTTCTTAGGATTCTTTGAATTTGGTTGATGTTGGGTAGCTAAGGCTTTCTTAGAAGAGTTTCCAAGATTAATAAGACCAAGATATAAGAGCTTTTCTTATTCTCTTATTAAAGAATCACAAAAGGCATCAAAAGAGGGGGACTTGTAGTCTTTTCCTTGAGAAATAAAGGCTCTCTAACAGAAAGGAAGGTGGAAACAAACACAAAGTAGGCTGGTCCCAACTTAGTAAGAATGGAATAGATAAGGCTACCATCTTATTTCTTAACCTTAACACCTTCCAAGAGAAGTCTAAGGGTTTTGAACTTGGACAAAAATTTCTTCAATGGAAGAAAAATTATTGGGGTCCATTGTAAGCAACTCATTTTCGAGTTGATGGGCTCCAATTTCATTTTTAATTCCAAAAAATTTAGTGAGATGTTTCATTGCTTCATGAGGAGTATCAAGTTTTGCGATATGGAATCTAAGGTTTGGAGAAATAGAAATCCATATCAACCTACGTGCTTGATCTTTCCTATTTTCCCATTTGGCTGCCTTATCTTAATCTTGAGGTTTGGTTTCTTGGCCTGAGGCTATTCTGTAAAGACCTTTACTTCTAAGTAAATCCACAATGTAGGACTATCATTGGAAGTAGTTGGTGTTGTCAAGAATAACTTGGCATAGAATTTCCATTTTAATAGAAATTGAAAATGTATATGCTGAAACTAAGTGTTCCAGTGGAAAGATCTCGAAAATTAGGCTGATTAAAAAAAAACGGCTCTAAAAACGACTTCTGGATGAAGAAGTTATGGCTTTTTGAAGAGAAGTTGAAGATGCCGACGAAGTGCATGAATGTGCGGAAATTAATGATAATGTTATATTTAAAAAAAATCCCTACCCCCCCCCTTTCCAAACTCAATCTAATTAGCTCACTTTTAAAAAAAAATATGTGACTCACTTTTATAAATAAGTGAAAGTCACTTTTACAACGGTACTTTATGAGCTACCCACTAAATTGTAAATTAAATAAAAGATAAAGAGACTTTAGAATTATAAGTGACTCACTTTTTATAACGGGTGAGAACACTTTTACATAAAATAACTTTAAAACATAAGTTACACTTTTTGAAAAAGTAACTCAATAAAAAGAAAGACTTGAACTCAAGACATCAATTCTCATAAAGTAACTTTGGATCAAGTGAGCTAGTTTAAAAGGTTAGTAATTTTTGGAAAAGAGGAAGGGGGAGGGAAGGGGGTGTTTAAGTCACTGAAGCTTTGGGGTGCGTGCTTACTTGAAAAAACTATTTTTACCTCCAGATCTTTAAAATGACGTAGCTAGGGCTACCATAAACCTTTTCTTGTGAAATGGAAGGGGTTTTTCATTGGAACAGATGCTCCTAACACAATAGAGCAGTCCTCTCAGCCCGAAAGCAGTAAAAAACAATAGATCTAGGAATCGATAGTCGGATGTAGTTGTACTGGTTTTAGATTTGGATCACCAACAGATGTGGCCCTCAAATAGCTCTGATACCATGTAGGAATTTACAAGTTAAGTTCCTTAGACAGAACACCAAAAGACACCGCTCACAAACATATCACAGATCAATACACTGGTATTCTTGACGTGGTTAAAAACCTCAAAGAGGGAAACAATCCACGACCTAAGCCAACGCGACCACTTCAGGTAATTTATTAATAAAATAATGAAAATTTACATAATATTCTCTCATGAACGGTTACCCTACAAATGACCCTTCATGCTCTTTAAATAGAGATCATGGACCAATCAGGTGTTAAGCCACGAATCAAGTGTCAGTAATACCAAGGAGAGAATGAACCATCAGATCACTACATATTGTGATCTTCGGATTGTAAGTTACAAAATTACATAGTAAAGAAACACACTTTACCTAACTCTACACTAGACCAAGTTATACTTAACTATTTCCTATGTGTCAAAATATCCTAACAAATGTTTCAAAAGTTCAGCTCCCCTGCGCAGGCTCGACCTAGCCACCCCCATTCCCTGTGCTGCCTCCTGCGGCCTCCCCGCCTGGCAGCCTCCTGTTGCTGGGCCTTCTCAACCTCGCTCTCGGCCCTCTCGCCCTGGGCCGACTCCAGCTTCAATCTCCCTCTCGGCAACTTCTTCTGCTGATCGGAGCGTCCTCTCCTACTGAGCGCTCGTGCCAGGGTTTGCCTAGGCTCTAGCTCCGCTGCGCCCAGCCATGCCATCCTCTGGGGGTCCGGATCCATTGGCTCCTCCCCTGCCCCCTCCCTCGGAGGTCATTGCTTTCAAAGATATGATAGCCTCGTGTAGCAAGCGCCCACCCTCAGCCAATCAACAAAAGTTCGTCAAGAAGATGGAAACCATTCCCTTGGTAGCCCTTCCTGAAGAAGAAACTTGCAAAGCTGCTTTCAATCTTGCAGAGAAAGGTCTCATAGGCCAGTTCACGGGCCCCTGGACCTCTCCTAAGTCGGTTGAGGATTGGACTCAAAGGAACTGGATGCCGTTAACTAAAGAAGGAATAAAAAGCTACTTCGTAGGCAAAGGTTATTTTGTCTTCGTCTTCGAAAGTGCAGAGGATAGAAGCTTAATCTTCAGAAACGGACCTTATTTATGGGCCCGCAAGGTCTATATCTCAACAAATGGTCGCCAGACTTCGACCCAGCTTAGGATTTCCCATCTACTATTCCGGTGTGGGTGCGGCTTCCCCATCTTCCTCTCCACTACTGGAATCAAAAGTCTCTTCAGATCATAGGCAACAGCTTAGGAAAATACATAGATCAAGCCGCAAGAAAAGATCAATACTCATGTGCCCGTATCTGTGTCGAAGTAGATCTCAAGGAGGGTTTGCCGGAAGCCATTAAACTTATAGTCGCAGGATGGACGCATGTCCAAGAGCTGGAATATGAACAACTCCCTTTCAAATGTAGACACTGCCATGGCTACGGGCATTTCGCCAAACATTGCAAGAAAAAGGCAGAAGAACAACCAGACAGACAAAATGGCGAGCAATGGACTCTAATACAAAAAACCACCAACCACAAAAAAGGCAACGGGAAAGGCACTTTGAAAGAGGCACCAAGCAGCACCAACCCCACCCAAGAAAAGAACACAAATGGTAAAGAAAACAGTCAGAGCAAGTCAGCTACATTAGCCTTGGAAAATTTGGATCAGACTGTTCCTCATATCACTAACAAAGAAGATGGGGAAACGGCTCATCTGGAAGACTCCCAAGGAAGCCCTTCCAATCCCTCATACGTAGATGTCATAAGGAAAAAACCAGCTGATAGCTCCGGCTCCTCGGAGGATGAAACCTACGAGCAACCCACAAGAAAAGTCGGCAGGAAATCCCGCAGAGAAGTAAGGGAAGAGGAGGCGGAACGGCTCAAAACCCAAGGAAGCCAGCCCACAATAGAGATATCTATTGGGAGAAACTCCAGGAACATGCCCCCTAAGGGAGGCTCCCACCCCACCCCTGGTAAATAATGCGCCTTGTCTCTTGGAACTGTAGAGGTCTGGGTAACCCCTCGAAAGCAGAAGTGGTCAAGGATCTTCTCAAAATAGAACCCTCAGACATTCTCATGCTTCAAGAGACTAAGATAGAGGGGAAAGCCCTCTAGACATCAGTAAGAAGAAATGGAAGAAAAGTACATGAATAGCAGTCAGCTCAAGAGGCTCATCTGGAGGGCTGGCAACTCTTTGGACAGAAGATCTCTTCCAGCTGAACAAATCCCACGAGACTCAGCACTAGATCTACACGGAATTAACGCATTGTACAAGTTGACCATCTCCCTCTTCAATCTTTATGTACCTGTCCTGTACTCTGAAAAGAGAGACTGTTGGAATTCCCTCTTCGATTTACTAGAGCAGCATTCCCCAAGCAACATCATCCTTGCTGGGGATTTAAACATTGTTTTAAAATCCAAAGAAAAAAGGGGAGGAACCAGTAACAGAGATCCTATGCTTCCCCTAGTGGAAGACCTCATACAACAGTGGGATCTTCTTGATTTCATACTAGCCAAAGGGCTCTACACTTGGTCCAACAACATAGTAGGAGAGGATCATATTTCTGCCCATCTGGACCGATTTCTAGTCCAAGGCGCCCTGATGATGAACAAGAAGATAATCACCACCAAAATTCTACCCAAACTGACCTCAGATCACAAACTAGTTCAGCTCATTCTGGAAGATGAAGAAGATCTGGGTCCAATCCCCTTTCGATTCAGCCCTCTCTGGACCGAAAGGGATGGTTTCATAGATATAGTGAAAACAACATGGGCCAAATCCTTCTCAAGGTCCTCTAGTTACATGTGGGAACAAAAGCTCAAAGCCACAAAGCAAACCCTGAAGGAATGGATAAGGAAACCTACCCCAAATCCAACCAGCCAAAAGAAAAGAAATAGTGCAGTTATTAGAGGCACTGCAAGTCGAAATGGAAAGCAAAGATATCACTCCAATGCTGCTTGACAAAGAAGTAAAAATTCAATGTTCATCATTTCGATCTTTCCGAATGGAGGAAGAGTACTGGAGAATCAAATCTCAAAGTTTGTGGCTGAAGGCTGGTGACCGGAACACCTCCTTCTTCCACCACCAATATCAAGCAAGACTCTCCAGAAATCATATCTCTGAAATAACAACAGTAGAGGGGAAGATTTGTAAAGGGTTCAGCTAGATAAAAGAGGCAGCTGAAAGTCATTTCAAACATCTCTTCACCGTAGGTAATCAAGGCAATGAGGAGGAAAATGTTGATCTCCTCTCCAACATTCCTCTCCTGGTAAGCCCTGAAGATAATTCCGCACTCAGTAATCCTATCAATGAAGAATAAATCATTAAATTCATCTGGTCTATGGATTTGGATAAGGCCCCAAGGCCCGATGGATTCACCATACATTTCTACAAGACTTGCTGAGACATCATCAAAGAGGATCTATTAAAGATGATAAAATGATTCATGAAAAAAGCCAAGGTAGGAGGAGGAACTAATTCCACCTACCTCGCCCTTATTCCTAAAGAAACCAACCCCGAAACCTTCGCCAGGTTCAGGCCTATATCGCTTGGTAACGCCTCCTACAAAATTTTGGCAAAGCTTCTAGAAAACAGGATCAAGCCCCTGCTAAACAGGCTGATCTCTAGCAATCAAGGTGGCTTCGTAGAAGGCAGGCACATCCTGGATAATGTCATTGAAGTTTAGGAGATAATTCACTCAAGCAATCAGCGAAAAGAAAAAGGAATGCTGATAAAACTTGACATGGCCAATGCTTTTGACCAAGTCAATCGCTCCTTCCTTTACAAAGTCCTCCATTCCTATGGCTTCTCCACCAATTTTGTCAATCTCATCAGAGCCTGTACTGACAACCCCTGGATTGCCCCTCTTGTCAACGGTCACCCTACTCCTTTTTTCCAAGCCCAAAGAGGCCTCAGGCAAGGATGCCTGCTCTCTCCCTTCCTGTATATCCTTATGGCAGATTCCCTTAGCAGAAAGCTATCAGCCGAAAAAGTTACAGGCTCCCTTCCAGGCCTCAAACCTTCCAATAGCTCTCCAGCCCAAAACCACGCTCTATTTGCGGATGATTCTCTCCTCTTTGGAGGTGCCTCTGTTAGAATTGCCAAAGCCTTTGATGTTGTCCTTAAATGCTATTGCAGGATTTCGGGAGCTTTAATCAACGAAAGAAAAATTGAAGTCTATGGCTGGAACATTCGGCAGCAAGAGCTCACAAGCGTCTCTAAGCTTCTTGGCTTCAACAACCATGCCCATTGGGAGAAGATAAAATACCTCGGCCTTCCCATTACAAATGGTTTCAATAAGAGGTCGCTGTGGTCCGAAATTATCAGCAAAATTAAATAAAAAATTACAGCCTGGGGAGGATACTGGCTCACAAAAGGAGGCAAGGTCATCCTGATCAAGTCTGTGTTATCTGCGCTCCCAATTTACCAAGCAACCTTCCTATTCGCTCCAAAAAGTGTGACGGATCAAATCTCCAAAATTCTCCGTGACTTCCTCTGGCAAGGGGGGAAGGGAAACCAACATAAAATTCACTTAGTGAAATGGGACCTGGTCAAACGTTCAATCCCTGAGGGAGGTCTACAAATCTGCGACCCTGCTCTTGTCAATTTGGCGATGGGGGGCAAAATCCTGTGGAACCTTTTCAAAGACCCCAAGCATCCTGTCAGTGAAACGCTGAAATTGAAGTACGCCCACAAGGTGCCGCTCAGAAATCTACAGGCAAGTCAAACAATCAACAACACACAGGTTTGGAAACTTTGCAGCAAAAGCCTGAATTTCTTCAAAGGTAAGGCATACAAGATTCCAAGTAACAACAAACAAACAAACCTGTGGTATGATCGAATAATGGACCGAGACCCTCTCTCGGAAGTTGAAGAAATCGCAGAATTAAAAAATTGGTTCGAACGCGCAGGGATCAACATCGTTCACGATTTATCCAAATGGGATTGCCACGATGATTGGCAAGGATGGGATTTTTTTGGAGTCTCGGATCGTTTAAACCAACAGAAGCTCAATCTCGAAGAATTGCTGGAAGAAGGGGCCCCAGTGAACAGAAAAATGAAGGACAGTTGGGGATGGGGGCAATCTGGAAGCTACACAACAACAACAACTTATAACGCCCTCCAGCCCATTAGGAATAGCAGTTAAACTTTGGATTTCTGGAAGAAAGTATGGGAACCGCTTGCTCTCCCTAAAGTGAATTTCTTCTTTTGGACGCTAGTCCACAACAAGTTGTTAACCGGAGACAACCTGATGAAAAATCATAGCTGGGCCGCATAGATGTGAGCTGTGCAAAAGCAGCTTAGAAACAGCCAATCACCTCTTCATGGAATGCAAGTTCGCTAAAGAAGTGTGGGGATTCATACTTAACGAGCTACAAATCATAGTCCCCCCATTTAACTCGGTTGCTAATCTTTTTGACTCATGGAATCAACACTATCCCAATAAAATCCCCAGCAAATCCTTTTGGAGAAAAGTTTGGAACGCTATCCCCAAATTTGTGTGTTGGCAGATCTGGTTGACCTGGAATGATCTGATATTCAACGAAAAGGAGCAAGGTCCCTTCTCAGCAGTGGTAAAGGCCAAATCCTTTCTCCTGGAAGCAACCCAACAACAATATTTTTCAGCGGATTCTTTGCTTCTCCCTGAAGAAGAGAGGTGGTTGGGTCCCCTTTTCCCCCACCCTCAGAAGCAGCTAACAACTCCTCATGCAATGAATCTGGAATGGTGCAAAAGAGATTCCGAAGCTACCATTCAAGAATGGTGGAGAAAACAAAAAATAACCACGATATTCTTCGATGGAGCCTCCAAAGGCAATCCTGGGGCAGTCGGAGCTGGTGGGGTCATCTATGCCCCGGACGGATCAAGAAGGGACATCTTTTGCTGGGGCGTTGGGTAGAAAACCAACAATCAAGCAGAGATCCTAGGCCTCCTCAAAGCTTGTCAAATAGCCGGAGACAAAGGAGACAAAAAATTCCAAGCTTTTGGAGACTCAGAGATCTTAAAAAAAAAATTAAATATGGAAAAATTGTTCACCAATGCAAGCCTCAACAAAACTCTGAACATATTAAAGAGAGTCCTGCTTGACTTCGACTCCTACAAATTCCTCCATATCCTAAGAAACTTGAACAGTGAAGCAGATTTGATAGCGAACAAAGGTTGCACTCTTGGGAAAGGACAACTTCTCATAAATGACGAAAGCACATTCCAACCCTGTAACCCATGAGGAAGATGCATCTTGTAACAGCACAAGAAACAGAATCAGAAGCAATGTAATGATGGGTGCCATGGCGTAAGTCCATTATTTTCTCCAAATAAATAAAACATACCCGTTTCAGTTAAATATATTTATATATATATATATTATATATATAATATTTATATATATATATATATATAATATATATATATATATAATATATATAGATATATATATATATATAATATAATATATATATATATATATATATATCCTAACAAATGTGTCCTATCTCAAACTAGGAGTTTTCAAATTGATGTCATCTCGTCATGAGTAAATTGCATATACAAGTACCTTATCATATCATGGTGAGATGATGGAGAAGGAGATGGAGAAGGAGAACATGTTGAAGGACATATTTCTAGTTGAGCATGCAAGATGAACGACCAAGAGAAAGAAAAGGACATTAGTTTGTGATCACAACTCAAGGCTTGAGATCATTGAAGATTCCTTATCACCAAGCCATGTGGAGGTGGAAAGAAAATCTTTCTCAAGCAGACACTCAACACACAACAACATTAGTGGCTTGACATTGCCACATCATTAAGAAGTCCATGTCATGTCAAGTCATGAGTTTTCACTTGCGGCACCATTATGGTGCATTATGTAATTCATGTTTCGAAATGTATTGTAAAGTGAAAGTCCAAAGGACATGTATGGAATATGGAGAGTCATGTAGAGTTGAAAATTCATAGGAAGTCGAACAGTCATGAGGGTAGATGAAGAGTCACAAGGAAGGTGAAACATCACCTCCTTATTGTTATATATACATTTTCATTGTAAGAGCAAATGACTTTTCACCTTGGCTCCTCCCCCAAGGCATTATAGATATAAAATAGTTCTTTTGAGGAACAAAGGAATGGCTCCAACGCTCCACTATTGGAGCTAGTGGTGTTCATTGTATACATGTGTATTGGAACTTTTACTTAATATAATAAGCCTTATGGGCCATCACATTCTTCATGCATGGATTATGGATATTTGTAAGACTATTTTGTGAATGTTTGTAATTCATGTTTGCTTTCATCGATGCTAAGTTAGTTGAACTATTTCAGTTAGTTTGATACTTATCTTATTGAGAATGTGCTATAATTCTATTACCATTGTCGCATTCTTGTGGAATATTCCACTGGATATTAGATAAATTTTCCTTGTTACATTGGCTGCAATGACCGTCTCATATTTGTGGACTATTATGATTGATGTTGTATAGATCATTTTTTTTATGCATGTCTCTACTAGGGCGGTACTACTACCTGTCTCTTAGAAGTTCACTTCCCCCCCCTTTCGCAGTGAAATAACATTGACACACATACGACTGAACACTCACTGGGCATACCCCCTTTCTTTTCGAAGGCACATTTGCACCCATCTCTCTTCCTGACAGTTAGAGCGAAGTAATATCTTTAAGATAATCGACAACTGAGCCATATTCTGGATGGGGCTCCTATCTCAAACAATGTGACGTCTAATTGGGACCACATATCAGAGAGACCCCTTAAATGTTGGCGAGTCCAACACCTTCAACATAACCAAAATGCTCCCTCCAATATTTGAATTAAAACTTTATTAAAAAAACCCTTACTAGTTATTAAAAATAATTATTAAAACCCTTCATGACAAGGTATTACCATATTAATAGACTACCTTGAATCACAATAATACATCCACATTATTCTATCAATAACCACAACATTCATGCTTTGGGGTTTTTGGCCACTGACTAGGGTCACTAACTTTAAACACACATATCTCTTGAGCTGTGAGGGCTCCTTTTGTGCTCCACATGTCAACATAATCAACATAATGATTAAAATCCAATGGAGAAGGTCTCTAAGATGAATTCACTGATATTCATTTGTAAAATACTCAACAAACATGGGGTGTTCTCATTTTCCAAGGAATCCAAACCCTATAGATAGGGTTTCATCAATGCATCAGCTCATTCGTGCATACATGCATGCCAAGGACATCAATGATGATATCATGCACCTCCTTTGACATCCTACACCATCTTTGACAACCTACACCTACTTTGACATCGTGCACTTTCTTTGACATCTTGCACCTGCTTTGAAATCAATGAAAATACACTCAACGATCTCCCCATTTTTCATTGATGTCAACACACCGATCATAACCTGGTGTGTTTTATAGGCTCCCTTTGACTTCATGCTTCTTCTCTTCATTTCTTTCCAATATTCTCTCCCCCTTCGACATAAATAAAAAAGAGTGGTTGACACGTCTTTGACGATATCTCCATGTGATATAACTCCCCCTAACAATATGCTTACATGTTGCATCATGTCTACAAGCTCCCCTCGTGAGTGTGCTTTCCTATTGCATAATTTCTCTCATTACATAGGATCCTCCTAACAATGTGCCTTCCTACCACTACTTCTCTTCCATTACACATACTGCCCTTGACACTATGATCTCCTACCCTAGAGAGGTTTGAATCTCAGATATGAGTGCTATAGGTCTACTACTCTTTCAAACCCAACAAAACCCAAAATAATTCAGAAATAAAACCCTTTACCACATGTTGGCCATCTTCAATGCATTGCAGAACCAAAAGTCATACTATTATAATGATGAAGCCTTAAGTCATGGTAATATGTTAGGTCCCTATAATACGAGTGTATCCCCCTTATTTTTATAGTTAGTGTAGCGCCCTATTGTTATCGTTGTGCCCATGTATCCCCCATGTTGTTATTGTCGTGCCCCATAGAAGCCAACTATTGTTATTGTTGTGCCATTACATTATTATTGTTGTGTAGGCTTTGATTATATTATGACCCCTTAGACTTCTATATATACCAAGGAGGTCTTATCATTTGTATCATCAAATAATTTTTCATTTATGTAATGTAAAGGAGATTTCCCCTCCAAGAGGATAATTTCTAAGTCGTTGATCTATCTTTTCAACTGTTTTGCGAGCTAGTTACATAACATTTGGTATCCAAGATTTGGATTCTGAGGTTTCATTGGTTCAAACAGGTCATCTTGGCATTTTCGCTATAGATTTTTTTCTACAAGGCTTTAGAAGCTCAAAAATTTCGACCACGTGGAGTATAAATCTTAGTGAACTTCTTGTAGAAATTTCAGATCTTGTTCACTATATATTCTGAAATATGATTTGAAGAAATTAGGATTTTTGTAGGCTCCAGAATTCAATCTCAAATAAGTGACCTAGGGAAAATCAACATAACTTTCTCTCTGAGAGTTAGATTCGAATTTTGTAAAAAGTGATAGAAAGTGCAGGACTGTAGTTTTTTGTGTACCATTTTCAGGGCCGAAAGTTGAAACAGTGACATGTGGCATTCCATAAAAAAACGCTCTAATGAACCCATCTATAATCATGTCATCGCTGTTGTTGGGCATAACGAATTCTTGAAGAATCCAATCTCGGTCTGACTTGTGGGGTTGGAAAGAAGACTCATAGGGCTACCACAAAACAAAATTTCAGACCTTGGAGATTTGAAATTACAGAGATACAATAGTTTCAATATCGAGCTCTTAAAAATCAAGAAAAAATGTGTTTTTTTTCTTCTAATTTTGTATAACTTTTGTTTCAAAAATCAATTTGAAGTGATTCAAAGGGCATAATGAAGCATAGATATCATTGTTTGATTCGAAAATAACTCGAAACAAAAAAAAATGGACACACCTAGTAAGAAACCATAAATCTCTTCTATGACGCATGAAGAAGAGGAAGAAATGCATCATGATATATCAAAATTACGAGACCAAGTGGAACAAATTTCGCTCTCGCAAAAAATAACGAAAAATGAATTGGAAGTCATGGTGAATGTTAATATAGATGGTCTAGAAAGGGATATGGGAGTTTTTAATGATGATATAAAAGCGGACATGGAAGCAGTGATGAATGTCAAGATAAAAGGGTTGAAGGAAGGCTTGGAAATGTTGCTAGAAGAAAGGCTTCCTAGTGGTGACAAGGTAATCCATGAAAATCATGATGAGGACAAAAGGAATATGAATTATGATTTTAGATACTCCAATGTTGGGTTTAAGAACCACCACATGCCAAAGATCGATATGAGGAAGTTTGATGGCAAAGATTCAATAACATGGATACTATAGATGGAACAATATTTTGATCTCCATGATGTGCAATACAAACAAAAGGTACGCATTGCATTTTTATATTTAGAACCCAATCAATTTGTATGGTAAAATTGACTTTGTTCTCGTAAACCACTTGTCACTTGGGTCAACTTTATGGAGGAAATGACAACACATTATGAGAATACAAAGAGCAAAACCTTTTTTAGCTAATTGATAAATCTCAAACAAAAGGGTTCAATGGCGAAGCACATTGAGGACTTACAAAACTTGAATATCAGGTTAACTGATATTCCAGAGGAGCATATGATTGATTTCTTCATAGAGATTTTAAAAGATAACATCTAACATGAGGTTCGCCTTTGGGAACCTGAGTCATTGGAGAAGGCATTCAAGGTGGCAAGAAAAGTTGAAAGCAAAATTATGGCAACATGGAAGTCTACCACTGACAACTATAAAGATGGAAGTATTGTTGTTCTTAGCCTTCCACAACCTACAAGGTTGATACCACAACTAGTAGAGGAAAAAAGAGAAAAATAGTTTTTTTTTTACAGTTGTGATAGTAAATACACTAAAGGTCATAAGTGTGCTAAGAAGAAATTTTTTTAAGTAGATCGTGAAGAAGAGGAAGAAATGAACAAGAAACATCAAAAGATGAGGATATACACTAGGAACCAACCCCATAGAAAGAAGAGATGAATCTTACCATATCTTGTAATCCATTGGAAATAATTACCACTCCACAAACTTTTAATATAGAAGAATATATAAAGAAGAATTAGGTAATAGTGTTGATTGATTCAAGTAGTACCCATAATTTTATTCATTGTAAGATAGCCAACAAATTGAATTGCTTCCCATATCCATCACTAGAGTGTCAAGTGATAGTTTCAAATAGAGGAACTATAAATTGTTACGGAAAGTGCCATAATATCAAGTTAACCATGGGGGAATATGTAATGAATAGTCCAATGCTTCCAATCTAATGGGTGGTGTTGATGTTGTACTAAGAGTCCAATGGTTACAATCTCTGGGGATGATAGATTTTAATTTGAAAGAACTTTTCTTGAACTTTGTTTTCGAAAGGAAAGGAAGTTGAATAAAGGGTTATCGCAGGGAAACTAGGAAAGATAATCATCTCTAATGGCATGACAAAGCTTCTGAAGAAAGAACAATGGAGTGTAATTGCAAACTTATGCTCACTAGAGGTTCAAATATCGAAATCATCTATTTCCCCAGTTCTCCAAAAAGTCTTGGACAATCATTCCAAGGTATTTGAGACTCCCAAAGTCCTCCCACCTATTCGTGATCATGATCATGCTATTCATTTGATTCCAGGAAGGGTTCCTCCAAACATAAAACCTTATAGATATCCTTATGCCAAAATGAGTAAAATTGAATGTATGGTTGTAGAAATTCTAGAGGCCGGTATAATTCAACCTAGTCAAAGTTATTTCTTTGCTCCAGTAGTATTAGTGCACAAGAAGGCTGGATCATGGCACATGTGTTTGGATTATAGGGAGCTCAATAAGCTCGCTATTAAATATAAATTTCTCAATCCTGTCATTGATGAATTGTTGATGAATTACATGGAGCAATTTACTTCACCAAGTTGGATATTCATTCAGGATATCGTCAAATTATAGTGAAGATTGAAAACATTCTGAAAACAACATTCATAACTTATGAGGTCATTATGAATTTTTGGTCATGTATTTTGGCCTTACTAATGCACCTTCCACATTTCAAGGTTTGAGGAATTCCATTTTCAAACCCTTCCTTAGAAAATTTGTGTTAGTATTTTTTGATGATATACTAATCTACAACAAGCCTTAGAAGGATCATGTTTAACATGTTGACAAGGAGCTCAAACTATTGGAGGAGAAACAACCATATGCAAAACCTTCCAAATGTTTCTTTGGAGTACAGGGGGTGGAATATTTGGGTCATACTGTGTCTCATGAGGGTGTTAAGCTAGACCTTAAAAAAATTAAATCCATTAAGCAATGGAAAATCCCCACAACCATAAAGCATCTTCAAGGATTTCTTGGGTTGATGAGGTATTATTGCAAGTTAGTTAAGAATTATGGGAGAATAAAAACACCTCTAACAACATCACTGAAGAAAGATGCATTTTCTTGGACTCCAGAAGCAACTAAGTCTTTTGAACATCTTAAAGAGGCAATGTTCCAAGCATCGATATTAGCTACACCAAACTTCACAAAAACTTTTATTTTGGAATATGATGCCTCAAGAAATGGAATTTGTGTTGTTTTAATGCAAGAAGAAAGACCCGTTTCTTTTGAAAGTAATCCATTCAAAGGAAAGTATTTACACAAACCTTTTATGAGAATGAAACGTTGTCAATACCACATGCACTGAAGCAATGACGACCTTACCTAATGGGAAGACACTTCAAGGTAAAAACAAATCATGATAGTCTTAAATACTTTTTGGAACAAAGATTACCTTCAAAAGAGTAACAAAAATGGGTCACAAAGATGTTGGATTATGGCTTTGAAATCATCTACAAAAAAGGGAAGCAAAATGTTGTTGCATATGCACTATCAAGAAAGGATGAGGACGTAGGAGCATTGTTTTGTGCCATTTCTATTATCCAACCTGATTGGATGACCAAAACAAGGGATGAATGGAAGAATGATGAAGAGGTGTGGTCACTCATTCAAAATTTTCAGCAATATCCCAGTACATATGATACATTTAGCTGGAAAAATGATTCGTTATGGTACAAA
>APFE031699157.1:103391-128009 GCA_000404065.3 Pinus taeda | reverse complement strand
CGCTTGGAAGAGAAAAACTTGAAAGATTCAGAACGATGCTTGGACTCACCAACATCCCTTCAGATTAAGGGGGGGAATGTTGACACCTAATCCTCACGATTGGGTGAATTTATGTAAATAGTTAAATTAGGAATGTGAAAAGTCATCAGAAGATGAAATGAGCAGTCACACCCTTTTGTATATAACAATAGCCTACCTAATGAAATGAAATGAATCAGTGTTACTACCTATTGGAGTTACTACCTGGCCTGACAAACACGTACAACTCCTAGGATCAAGGAGGGGAGTTTGAAATCATTAGCTTACCAATAAGTGACCAAAGATGATTGATCACAAGATCCAAGGTAGGCTTAGAAATTTGCATGCGAGCCAAATTTTGGAGGGTGGTTGTAGGTGCTACAACACTTGGCGACACACTAGTAGAACTCCAGCTCTCTGTATGGACCTTGTTCCGTGAGAAGCGAGTCTAACCCTTCCAGAAGTATTGTTTGATTCATTGATCGTGATGGCTTCCGCACTAGCTTGTGTGAAAGATGGAATCCCTACCATTCTCTTGAGCGGTTAGCACACATTTGAAGCCAAGTCAACTTAGTTATTTCAATTGGGGATGAGGGATATATTGGTGCAAAAGTGATATAATTTTCAAAGTTTAAGTTTCATCTATGGTGTTGCTCCGCTGCTAATAGGCTTGGACAATACCCCGACGAAGTCACGCAAGAACACAAGCATCGCTCTACTGCCAGCGAGCCTGGTCAGTACCTGGACGAAGTTACTTGCATCACCTCTTTGCTCAGGAAGCCTTTCTCTTCTTTTGCTTGAATCATTTTTCATTTTTTTCAAGAACTGTGCATAAGCACTTATTTATTTCAGAGGCGGAAGAGGGATCCCAACTTATTGAGATCAAGAGAGTTTGTTCCTTTAGAGAAATATGTTATGTATACCTCTGACATACTTGTTAAGGTTTCCCACCTCACCTTACTTTACTTCACTGAGCTGACAAGGGTTAACCCAGAATAAATGATTAGAGAAGGTGGTATTAGTTAGAGCGCAAGCGTTGTGTTTTCACCAAGACTCACTCTGAATAGAACATATTTTCCATCAAGGCATCATCGACTGAAAATAACAAGTTCATCATGAAGAGAGAGGACAACAAATAACCATATGTTGATATATGTACAAATCCTCTTAGATTCGCCCGACTTGTCTCGAGAGCCAAACACAGTTTCATAAGAGGCTAACCTATGGGTACAAACAAGCAAAGAAAGCAAAAAGCAAAAGCATAAGTAAAGCGAAAGCAAAACAAGCAAAACAAGGAAGCAAGCAAACCAAACCGAGTAAGCAAGCAAACAAACATGCAAACCAAAAAGAAAAGAAAAGAAGGAAGCAAAGACTACTCCTACTCCTACGCTAAATAGTGCATGGGCCTACTCACGTGAAGTGATATTTCCAATGTAGCCACCAATGCTTTGACTAACTCATGTTGGTGAATGCATGATTCGCAAGAAGTACAATCAAGTGAACCAACAAACATAAAAGATACAACAATGAAGACCAACACGCTCTGAGTTCTAAAACATCCACAAAAAGAAAAGAGTGAATGCATAAGACAAACATTTTGCAGACTTAACATGGTGCTGTGACACACTGCATGAAGACAATAAACATACACACTATTTGGATTGTGACATACGAGTGAACATGAGAAATACCAATGGCTTATGCTTTGTAAGGGTGCTCGTTGTAATATTCCTCCAAATCTTGAGAGATGGGATCATGTGATTCGAGTGGAGGAAGCGAAAGCTGGGCGTTTGGTTGATCTTCAATGCAAAGAAGAGAGTGATGAAGAGCCTTGGGTGTTTGGAAAATTTCCTGATCGAAAGTGGAACTAACCTCAAGACAACGAGGGCCTGCCATAACCATCAACCCAGGTTGAAGTGCCTTGACAACATGCAAGGTTTCCACTTCGTCAATAGGTAGATCACAGATTAACAGTGGGTGAATCAACATCGTGATCAAATGAACAAGTACATAGATCACGACAACCACGATTAGAAAATTTGGGATGTTCGTTGGCATCCTCATGATTTGATGAATCGTGTAGAGGGGTAGATGAGAAGCAAGGATGTTCACCCTCTGTGTTTTTAGAAATGATAGATGACAAATGGGGTGGATTTCCAGAGGAAGATGTGTCCTCTCTGCAATGTAATGACAAATTGACATTCAACGTGTCTTGTGAACGATCAGAAGTAGAAACATCCGAAAATTCGTTTTCACAGGGGAAATCAATAATGGCAGAATCACAAGGGATGTCAAGATAGAGCGGATGAGGCGCAAATGGAAGGGAGTCATCCTTCACTGTTGGTTCTTCTTTAGATTCTCGCACACACTCATCATGAATGATAGCGCAGGTTGCCTGCACAACACTAACTCCGTCGACAACTTGATCCTCGTTCACATGCGTGGAGTCTGAAATGGAAGAACACAAGACAGTACAATCCGAAGGATTAATGGAATGCAGGAACGAAGGTTGAGGGAATGAATCCACATGACAACTAGCAGGGTTGCAAGCCAAATTTACGCGAAAATCAAGAGCAAGTGGGACAGAAGGATGTGACAGTTTAACGGATGTGCGGGCACCTTCTCCCACCTCGCACTGCAGAGCTAGAGTTGTTTGATGAGAAGAGGACAAACAATCACTTGTGACAATGACCTCGTCTGTCTTAGATTTGGCAGCTCTAACACAGAGGTGTCTAGGAGGGGTTAGAATGATTCCAAAAATTTTGCTCTACGGTCAAAATGATTGAAAGCACGGTCTATCTCTGCGACCAGATGAGAGAAAGAGTGAATAGATTTTTCGAGCAGTGTGGCACACCAATGCACATCCATCAAATTGATGTCAAGACAACTTTCCTGAATGGGACCATTAATGAGGAGGTTTACATTGAGCAACCTCAAGGATTTGAAATAAATCACTAGGAGACTCATGTCTACAGATAAAAGAAATCCCTATGTGGCTTAAAGCAAGCACCTAGAGCTTGGTATGCAAGAATGGACGAGTACCTATTGAGACTTGGTTTTACCAAGAGTACTACAGATCCTAACCTATTTATCAAGGTGGTCTAGGGTGAACTAGTCATCATACTCTTGTATTTGGATGATCTACTAGTCACGAGTGTAGAGCATCGAATTCAAGAATGCAAAAAATAGTTAGCAGCTGAGTTCGATATGAAGGATCTTGGGATTATGCATTATTACTTGGGACTAGAAGTGTGGTAGAAGCTAGGTGAGATATATCTTGGTCAAGGTAAATGTGTGATCAAGATACTTCAGAGGTTTGGCATGATGGATAGCAAGTGTATGATGACTCCTATGATTAAAAATTTAAAGTTGAGGATTTCAGAGTCTAGTCTAGTGGATCCTACTTGCTATAAACAATTGATTAGGTCCTTGATGTATCTGGTAAATACGAGGCTGGACATTTGTTTTGTAGTAAATGTCCTCAATCAGTTTCAAATGGAGCCAAATCATGATCAGTGGATTGCAGCCAAGCATATCCTAAGATATCTGCGGGGAACTATACATCACTGCCTCCAGTATACTGGCAATGAAATCCAACTCATGGGATATACAGATTCAAAATGGGGTGGCAGTGAGATAGATGAAAGAACCACAATAGGTGGATGCTTCGACGTAGGATCTTCCATGGTCTCCTGGATAAGCAAAAAGCAGGATACCATTGCTTTGAGTAGTGTCGAAGTTGGATATGTTGATGCAAGCGATGTTTGTTGGGAAGTTGTTTGGCCAAGGAAATTATTATCAAGCTTGTTTGAAGGATCGCTTAGCCCTACATGGATACATTGTGATAATGAAAGTTGCATAAGATTGACGGAAGACCTGGTATTCCATGTGAGGACAAAGCATATAAATAATAAGTACCAATATGTTAGAAGCTTGGTGCAATATGAGGTTGTGGAGTTGCACTATCTACCTACAGATGAACAGGTAGCAGACATACTGACTAAAACAGTACCAAACAAGAAGCTTGAGTACCTGAAAGATAAGATTGGTTTGGTGGACATCTCTTCCCTAATTGCGAGGGAGGGATGTTGGATAGTTCGTGTCTTTATGGGTCATGCACTAGACTAGGACTAATAGCCATAAATATTAGTGAAGGCCATAAAGAAAGAATGGAGTTTGGAGGATTGGATAAGCATTTTAGACAAAGACTTCTTATGGATTGTAGAATTTGGGAAAATAAGTCGTTGACCAATACTCTTTGAGGATGAAGTAGGGCATCCAAGATAAGAGTAGTCGAAGAGGACTGATATTCTTTGAGGATTCCAGTTTAGTAATTCAAGATAAGAATAGTCCTAAAAGGACATACCTAGTGAACATTCAGATGGGGTATGTGCCTTTAAGGTAGTGTGGCAGCTCACATAAAGCCTCCCAGCATAATGCTCTTAAATAAGGATGAGCTTGTCAAGTTAAGGCCTTCAAAGACAATGTTGGTTATGATAAAGATGTTTGACAAAAGATGGCTAATCAATCTGACTCTTCTTATGAGAATCCTTCAAGATTGAGATTCCTTATTCCATGTAATGAGATTATGAATACCTCCTTAATTAAGATGGAGTGTTGAAAACTGTAACTACGTTCGGTCTTCATAATGACCTAATTGTAATCATGACATTATATATTCTTTATAAAGAAAGGAAAAGAAAGAAAGAGAAATTATATTTTATTTTGGAGTATGGGTTTTATATTCAAGTTTGAGTCAAAATCATATTCTTCATTCCTTTAGGTTTTCTAGGTCATTCTAGGTCATTCTAGGATAAAGAATATTAGTGGTCATGTGTCATAGTCCCATTTGGACTCTGTAATGAACAAAGAAATTTATTTTATCAAGGAAAAGCCATTTCGGATCATAAGACCAAGTCGACCCTAGAGCAAGATCGAGTCGGCCTAAAGGAGGGTTATTTGTCCCCTCAAGGAGGCTATAATACAAAGGAGCTTAACCTCATTTGGACACATGACAGGGACAAGTCCGATATGCAATAGCAAAGGAGTAGAAGAGCTAGAAGGACGAAGAAAGGAAGAAAAGAGTAAAGTTTCTTGGGTTATCTCTCTCTCTCTCTCACACACACACACACACACACACATGTGCGAAGCTGGGGTTTCAAGGAAGCTACAGTTGCAAGAGGCTAAAATTGCAAGGTCAAAATTCTGGGAAGCAGTAGCAGGGCCACAATTCCGGGATGAAGTTGCAGTAGATCAAAGTTTGGAAGTTGCCTTGGTGAAGATCTTGTTGGGGGTTGACTTGGTGCTTGGTAGGGTTGTTGGCTTTGGTCGTTGGGTCTTGGAAGTCTCTTTGTAAGCAAATTCTAAAGAAGAAGATAAGCATTTTTCTGGGTTTTCCCCTTGGAGGGGTTTGCCTTGGCTTGGAGCCTATATATTGTGTACTTTGTCTTGTTGTAATCTTTATTGTTTTGGTAATTGCTTGATGAACAAAGATCAAATAAAATAATAAAAGCCCAACACACATCACAAGTAATTATCAAGTTAAGGAAATCCATCTATAATACATATGTTTCCTGATTTTCCAACATATCCTTGTAATGTCTTCGAGCCTTGTTGTCTAATGATCACTTGAGACCAAAACATGTATATTCCTCATATGAAATATAAATATATTTATTCTTTAAAATAAAATGAAATAAAATATATGAGTAATATTTTATGAATTTTTTAAATAAAATATTAGAAAATATTAGAATATTTCAAGGTTAAGTTTGGTTTGGGTTACAATGGAATTGAGGTCTTTGCTATGTTGTTTGGTTTGAAATTTTTGAAAATTCAAATAAGACTTTTGCTTATCACAATTGTTGTCACATAGAGTGTCTAGGCACCACGAAAACGCTTAGAACGGGGATTGTCACCCTCATCCCCGATCTCTCCATTTAAGCTGTCTCCCTACAACAAGCTAAGGGGGGTGGACCCTACAAGATGAAGAAGAACTAGTTGGGAACCAACCGGCTCGGGAGACACAACGAGGCAATCAAATACTTGATTAAGGCTTAGCGATGATTTATATTCAATTTAAATGATTAATACCAGTGCCTTATGGAGTTAATGAAAACCAAGTAATTGATTAGCTACTGCTGCTAATGAAAAATTAACGATTGCTTGAAAAAATATTTGCAAAATATCTAACATGTGACAAGCATCAAATAATTCAAGCAAAACGATCTACCATACAATGACTTAACAATGTTCCAGCAATTAAATTTCAAGAGATGCAAATACTTAATCAACCATAAAATTTAAATGCTAACCAGCTTAGATCCTAGAATTTAAATGATTATACTTAATGTCTGAAATCTAGGAAATTCACCACATTCAAATATTTAATCTTCAAATATTGAAATCCTAAGCACATTTAACTATGACGAATGCCACAAAAAACTTTAGCACAAAGAAGCTTTAAATCCACAGACTTAGAAAATCTTCTTCTCAATTTGCTAAGCAAGACTTAATGCAATAAATGATCAACAATAGATTTTCAAATTTTAAAGTGACCAAACACATCCAATTTACTCAAAAATTTATATATTTTTGTAAATGTTTTTGGACTTTTATTTTTTATTTTTTTTAATGATGAAAATCTAAACAAAATAAATCAAAACCTAAAGACTAACCCCTTTTTATGCTTTTAGGATTTTTAATTTAATTTATATATATAATATATATATGGTTATAAAATTGAAATCATAAAACAATCTTATCTTTTAAAAACAATTCCAAAAAAAATATAAAAACTCATTTTAAAATTAAAAAGCGAAACTAATTTTGAGATTTTTTTAATTGTAAATTGATTTGGGTTAAATTTGATTTGATTTAATGTATTTATGTAATTACATGAGATTTTGGTACCTTTCAATTTTTCAAATGGATGTTTATTTTCAAGGTTTATGACAAAATTATAAAACATAAATAAAAATACCGAGAATAACATAGTTACTATGGTTACACAAACTAAATTCGCAAAGGACAAGAGGAAAAAATGCAGTTCTTTAAACAATTGAAGTATGATGCAGGCACAACAAAAAACACTCCAAACAGCGAGGATAGGTAGGTGGGAGATTGTTGAATAGATGGGATTAGGAAAAGTTACATTTTTGCTTAAATGCTAAATGAAAGATGGTTATAGGTGTTTCTTTCTATATAAAGGAATTTTGGATTGAAAAATGTTCTCTAGATGAAAAAGGTCTAATCAAACACAAAGAATACGGAGAATCAAAAGAATCCCTCACTTTTAGTTGAAGATTGAATTAAATTTCTATTTTCAATCAAACATAATTACATTAATTCAAATTTTTGTTTGAAAATTGTTTTAGTTATTTCACTAAACTATTTTTCAAACAAAAAGTCAACATTACAATCTTCTATGACCATCCCATGTTGGAAAATCATTAACCATTTTCATGGATATATCCCACACTCCCCTTAGATATAATAACTTGGTATTGGTATTGGCTTTATCATGAGAAAGCAGTTTTAAATTATGTATTAATAAAAGCAAAGAAAAAAGGTTGATGTTGATGCTCATGTTTTAATTGCATTTACTCTACTTTTCACTTTCACACATTCTTATTTTTATAAAATTATCATAGGAATTTTTAAAACTTAAGAATTTCTTTAAACTCTAATATATATATATATATATATATATATTAATATTAAACAACCATTATTAAATATTATTTCTTTAATACATATATAACAACATCTATGGCTCTTTAATTTTGAGGGAGAAGAAGACCTAAATATTTAGAATTCGCAACATATTATATACATGTTATAAAGTACTGGTTGGGGCTGGTGTGGAATTACTAACATATTTGCAAAGAAAAAGAGTCTAGACTATAGATGAAGTACAAATAGATTAACTAGAAACAACTTAAAAAATAATATAATAAATACGAATATGGATAGTGTTGATCTTTAAGGTTGTTATTAAAAAATAATTAAATTAATTTGACGAATAACGGGAATAAATAAAATGTTAACTATTAACCATTTAAAAAATTATATAAATGTGGACATTGATGATGTTGATCTCTAAAGTTGCTATCAAGAAATAATTAATTTGACATATTGGTACATTTATTAGTTTACATAAACTCCACCTTTCCACATAAATGGTCCATTTATTTCGATAAAGAAAATGCTGTTAGCTTTTATATTACTATTAAGAGAAATTCATAAGACAACTATCTATGTGCAGAATTTTAGTCTTGTCCTTGAATCCCATATGGGGAAAAAATTATTTAGGGTTTGTTCTTCAACTGATTCCAAGATGTTTATGATTTGTATTTATATTGAACAAAAGACATTTCAAAAATATAGCATTATCATATTAGTTTTAAACTTAGCTAGAGATTATCTCACCGGTTAACTTGCATTTCCATCTCCATGGCTTTTTAAATCTAAAACTGATTTAACTTCTTTGGTGATCCCTATGTGCTGCATCTGTGAGGTGAATATGATCATTGGAAGCCCAGCTCTCTCGTTGTGAAGCTGAGAAGAGAAAAGTAATTGCAATTTCGTTCATGCCGTGTTTTTGTCCATCGCATTATTGTCCATGTGTCACCGGTGCTCTATATTACTCTTAGAATTATCATTTTAATTTTATTAATTTAATGTTCATATTGATGCTAGTATTAATCCCTGAATGGTTTAAGATGTTTGCACACTCACTAGTGTTAGTTGCACCCTAATGACTAATGGGAGAAGGGTAGGTTGGCATACTGGTAAACTTGAAGTTGATATCGTTTGCTTGCAGCTTACACGTAATATATATCAACAGGAAGAAACAGTTGAGGAAATGGAAAACATGAAAAGAAAAGGTGTTAGGAGACGCATGGGAACATTTATAAATGTAGGGATGCCCTTATTCAAACCTGTCTTTGGCTGTATTCTAAAACTGAGAAATAAATAAACTCACTCATGTTTCTCATTCAAAACAATAATGAATAAATTCCTTGATACCTATCCAACTTTACAAAGGTTATTTAATTGAAGGAGAATAATAAGCTGGATTCCTTTACAGGTCTTTTGCACGTATTCTAACTTGCTCACCATTAAAACGAAGGTACTTCCATTTTGGTCCATACTTTCTCAAAACTTCGTTCTGTTTATCTTCCAAACCCAATCTTGAGAAGGCATGAGCAACCTTTTTCATTGTACCCTCATCTGGTTTAACACCTAATTCCTCCATATCAGTAAACACCTGACGGAAAAAAACGTTAAGGTTAAGCAATCACTTAGTAATAAATGTAGGAGAGAATATATTCGCATAATTACATGTTGAGACTATTGAATGTTCATGGATGCCAAGTTGCATCATGTTGAAATCACTCCACCTTCATGACCAAAAAAGTGACCATTGCAACGACAAAATAATTTTAAAATGGAAGTTCATCGTCACTTTGTGGCCAAACCTACAGGACTTGTAAACATTTTTATTGTATTATGTCAATCATAAATAAAACATGTATATCATTATGAACCATCAAACAACGATGACTACCTTGCAATCTATTTGAGCAAAAAAACATAAAATGCATTACATAATCCTCCTTGTGTTGGAGCTTAGATGGATAAATACATAATCACTTCACCACTTTGTTGGTGAACCCTGCCTTGCAATATATTTGAGCAAAAAAACATAAAATGCATTACATAATCCTCCTTGTGTTGGAGCTTAGATGGATAAATACATAATCACTTCACCACTTTGTTGGTGAACCCATTCAAAGAAAACAAAAAATAGAGAGAAGCACCATATTGTGCAGGTGAATGTAGATCTCACACTTGTATTAGAGCAATAGCTCATAAGATGAAGAAAAATAAATGACTTTGGATTTGAATTTATACATCTCAAGATGTAGGTTGCTTTCCCCCAAGAGAGTAATGGGCCTTGTTACACACCAAAATGGGTAATCCCTAGGAGAGAACTTTTCCCCTACCTCTGGATAGACAGTCGGCCAACCAGCCCCTGACAACCACTACTGGCTGAGAACATGCCATTATATCTCTGCCACCTGCATCAACCATATGCTTCTCACCCATTTGACAAGAGCACATGGACGAAGGTGGGCTTCCAATCAAAAGGTACTTTAATCATTTTGCAATCACACTTGTTTTTATTTGGACATTTGATATGGATAATGGGATGACCTAGAAGGAAGAGGGGTTTTGACCATGATCTTGTTCTCTCACCTTAAATGGGGAGCTAATCTTCGATCCCAGTGCAGTGGGACCTCCCCTAATGGCCCAATGGGTATAGGGGGGCCACTACTTGGGAAGCCCTGATTGAGATAGCATACTTCCATATCCCTATTCCATACTTACCACTTTCCATCATACCTTACAAGCCCATATCTCACATCCCTTCTTTGGGTTCAACAGGCCATTGGTTCTTTGGGATTTGGCACCCATACATTCACATACTTATTGATTTTTTGTGTAACATCAAGAGGTATTCCCGCATGCCAAGAGGCCTCCTAAGTCAGCATAGAAAAATTATGGAAATTAAAATAAAATAAAATAAAAATTTGGGTTTCATGTAGGCTCAAAAGGGACAAGTCAGCCCCATGATGAAAGGGTGTGTCCTTTGGGGTAAATGCACTCATTCGACTTGTATATATATACATGATGTGACACTTCATTTGACTCACTCACCTATCATCTTTATTATATAGAAGACACTCGTGGGAGCAGAAAACAAAAGGATGATATGGCTAAGATTTGGACTTGGTTTTTGGCACAAATTTTTAAACATTTTATTGTAAACCTTCTTGAAGAAGAAATTCTCCTAGAAGAAAAGTTATTTAGTTTTCTCCCAAGTTTGGATTTCCCAAGGAAAATTTGTTGTCTCTATTGTGCATGACTGTCTCTTTATGATCTTTATTGTTTCTACTGTTTTTGCTGGTTTACTGTTGAAATTTTTCTGTGTATAATTGCTTAATGATATTAGTGACATAAAAATAATTAATTAAAAATCATTAAAAGTCATTATCAGATCAGAAAAATAATTTTCTAATGTGTTTATTGTAGAAAAATCAATATGGTATCAGAGCCTTGATAAAAGAGCATTCGTTGGAGTGCACTAGAAGGAGAGTCAAGTTTGTTCGTAAGTCTATTCTCACTGGATTGTTGAAAAGAAGGGTCGATGCACTAGCTACAAATTAAAAAAGGAAGAGAAGTCAAACTAATGAGGCTGAAGATAAAGTTTTGAAGAGTTCTGGTACATTTTTTATTTATCCCTTTTAGTTGTTTTGTTCTGGCACAAGATCAACAATCAATTTTTGTGGATCTGGGCAAAAATAATGGAATAGGACCAATGAGTAATCACTCCAACAGTTCGATTGGTGTCCAGGGCAAGTAAATTAAATGATTATGTCGTGGTTGCATACACTGCGATTAGAGGACACACTTGTGCATTAGCAGCCTTCGTAAGATGCACTGATCAATGTTGTTTTGATTGTTGTATGTGTTTGTTGCGTGTGAAGAAGAGGTTTTGTGGCTGTTTTGGGCGTTAAGGAATGATTTCCAAAAGGGTGTCTGCAACATAGTTACGAGGTCTCTCTTTTAATTAAGTCTACAACCTCGTCATAACAATAATTTGAAGCTATCTACCTTAATGTTGTGTGCTTTTGTGAAATGTGTTTTAGTTCCATACATGAAGTGAGGACACTGCTTCGTTGTGCTGCAGTGTTAATATGTATATCGATGTTCATCTTATAATCTGCTTAACGTCTCTACAAAAATTAAAATGGATAGACATGGTGCGATTAATGGTCCAAGAATAAATGATGGAGATTGTTGTGCATTGGATGCTATGAAGGGTTGAGGATGCGAATGGCAGAGTAATTCGAGATCAAAATCATTTATATGTAATTCCTGAGTATGGGTCGATGGTTATTGGCCTCATCGGTCAATTCTATACGTATAGGACAATAGACCAATGTGTGACTATTTGTTGACTGAAGGAAACAAATCGATCTCACGTATGATAGTGTTGTTGGCTCTACTCTGAGTATGTTCGATTTCAATTGATGACCTTGTCTACATTTTGATCATTGACCATGGAGTTTGTGATCAAGTATACGTGGGGTCAAGATTGATGTTTGTAAGTTATGTTCTGTGAAGCCCAGAGTAATAATTGTTATGCTTCTTTGCGCTGATGTGATTAGGGCTATCACGTAATCTGAATATGCAACCAGTGGATCATTGTAGTAGTTGCAGGGCTGATGTATGAGATGAACCTCTAAATATCCTTCATAAAGGGAAGAATCTTACGTTTGAGTTGTACAGTTTGAAGGGACAAAATTTGACCACTAATAAGACAGAGCGTGCACATGCCTGCACTAATAGTCATTGATCACTTCACAGTTGTACTATTGTAGTATGTTACCTAGAACAATCTATTTGATTCACTGTTTAATAGTCAGATCAATGCCTTTAATCGAAACTGACCAGCAGAGTTTGGTTGCAGCAATTTATGACTAAGTTATTAGGGAATGAACATTATGGTTGTTGTTGAAAGTATTTAAAGTCTTTGTTGCTTGACCAGATCTAAGGGTTTAATGGACTATTGATTATGGCCAAGAGCATGCTAGTTGTACACTAGAGTTGTTGACCTTAGAGTAATTGTTGAATTAGTGATGATGAGGTTGCTATGAATTATCAAAAGTGTTGATGGCAAGTCTATATTGGTGAGAACTGTTCATAAAGGTTTGTGTTGATTGTTGAAGACAAGAGCCTGTCATAACACTTGTAGTAAAGTACGTGCCCTTCTTGGAGTTTTTTTTATGGTTGTATAGTCCAAGAGTTGGAAGACTTAGGTCTTGTGAACCCTAGAGAAGACTTGAAGGTTACAACTTGTATTGAACTCTTGGATGAGAACGTCCTAGGGTTTGTGGGATGAAACCCTAGGTCAAAACCCATAGTGTTGGATGCAAGTCAAATTTGTGTGATGTATACCACTTGACAGCATGGGGATGACTTGGTATTGATGCTAGCTTGTTGTCAAGCCTTTGGTATGGCTAGATAACTCAATGAATCCACAAGATGAAGAAATCCTAGCTCTCTTACAAAAGAAAGGAAATTAGAATGTATTAGCAGCTAATGTTGCGGGCAAGGATAAGCATTCCAAGCTTGATTGTGATTTTCAGTAAATGAGGCAAGGATCAAGAGGCAGTTGACAATTCCCTACAAATCTCAATTAAAAGATAAGTAATTTGTATCTTTCTCCTTTGATTAATTTTTATTTTATTCCTTGGTCAACCTCTTGTCCTTGTATTGTTTACTTGCTTATAAGTGTTTCTTTCATGGCCTCCTAAATGAGGTTTGCAGGTACATCATGAAGGCTTCCAAGGCAATGATTCTAATAGCATTAGGAAGAAAAAAACAAAGTTTGTGACAAGAGGGTTCTCCTAGTAAGAGGGATCAACTACATCAGAAGGACTTGGTTACAGCTTTAGAGAAAGGACCTTCTTGTGTGATAGAGGGAGCAATAGTGGCAAGAGGATTTGCTTTTGTGACAAAGGGAGCACCTAGGACTACCACAAGAAAACCTGCTTCAGTATCAAAGGGAGTTTGGCCTCGAAGATCGAAATGAAGGATTCCGGAAGATACACTATTTCTTGGGATTGGGGATTTAGATTTGATGAATCCCATGATGTATAGGCAATTGATTAGATTCGTAAAGTACCTGGTTAACACCGGCTAGATATTTGCTTTCCAGTGAACATTCTAAACCAGTTTAAGGTTGAGCCGAGGTATATACAATGGATAATAGCAAAGCATGTGGTACTTATGTTGTACAATAGGATATGGTCTGAGATATGTCTCATGAAGTGAAGTGAGTCTTTGCAATAATATCACAAGTCATGAAACAATGAGGCTTCAGAAGCTAAAAGGACATGGTCGGGTCGCTTCATCAAAGACATGATGCAAAGAGGAGCATCAGAGCTCAAGTAAATATCCACAAATGAGTAATTGTGGACAAAGGTAAGCTTAGTTTGATGTTGAATGTCTCCCTCATTAGAAGGGAATGATGAGGTCTTTGCAGGATTGGACTGACCATCTCCTGAAGCCATAAAGGAATTTGGCTAGGTCATAAAGGAATTTAACCAAAAGGAGATGAATACATTCACCTTTGAAACCAGAAGGACTTGGCTAGGTCATAAAGGACTTTGACCAAAACGGTGAATGGCCCAAGGACATTACAGAGGCAAATTATACATTTGTCTTTGAAGCTAGAAGGACTTGGCTAGGTCTACCAAAGCTGAATGTCCCAAGGAAATTATAGGATTGGACAGATCTTCTCCTTATTGTTGAAGAAAAGTGTAACTAGGTTTGGAATTTGTCAATGTAATTTTGATCTTTGTACTTGTCAAGAAAAAAGAAATATTATTTTTGTAAATTATATGAATGAGTTTCTTGCTCATTCCATAGGTCTAGGAAAGTCAAAGAGTCAAAATCATGTTAAAGAGCTCTTCTCGAGCTTTTATGTAATGTACATGGTTCAACCTAGTGTCAAGTAGCCCTCCAAGGCAAGCACCATCCTCCAAAGAAGAAGTTTGCCTGCGAAAACGATGAGAAAGACAGTTAAATCGGCTTCAAAATATATATAGATGACATGTCGGCTCAACAAAAGGATGCAACAGTTCATTGGCTCATGTTGGATTGCATACATGGTCAAATAACTATATATATATGCAGCTAGAGTGATCAACGAAGACATAGAACCTTAGATTACTCTGAAACTTCATATGATATAGGAAGGGATAGTATCTCGGTGATACAAAACAGTGACATACTCGATATAGTATCTTGGTGATACAAAACAGTGACATACTCAATATATGATCTCGGTGATACAAAACAATGACAGAATCTTGGTATATGACCTCGATGGGTACTCTGTTTTGGTGACAAAGGAGGACACTCTGTCTTGGCATCCTTATATGATCTCCACGCAAACACCACCTCGACACTCTTGTATCAATGTTATCACTATCTCGGTGGATGCTCTGTCTCGATGGTAACAATCTCAGTATCATATTCTCGACACACTTGTGAAGAAGAAGGATCACATGATATAGTCTCGGGGTAGTTGTATAACATACAAAACACGGTCTTGTGAATACAAACGAAGTCGTGTGAGATATATCCTTGGCATACAAATCGCAGTCTTGTGAAATACTGAACACAGTCACATGACATCTCAGTCACAGTCTTGACGTAGCTGTGTGATATGTTGGACACAACATCTCAATCACAGTCTCGGCGTAGCTGGTTACAATCTCTGCATAGTGACAATTATGATTTTCATGATTCTGAAGAAGGTAAGGAGAATCTCGACAATGGAGCAACAACAATGAACTAGTTGACATTATGAAGATCTCATTGAAGGAACAACGGTATAGAAGAAATGATGATCTCTACAGTGACAAATCAGAGGATTGGTGTCTTGGTCTTGGAGTGACATCGTAAGTCAAAGGTTGTGGTCTTGGTGTTCGTCAATAAGAATCTCTATAAAAAGATTTTTGTGCGGGTTTTCCTCTCTAAGAGGGAGAGGTTTTGGCCCTAGAAAAATTCCAATTCCTTATGTTCTTGTCTCTTTGTTCTGATAGCTATTTGATGAAGTAAGAAATACACACACAAATGAAATCAACAAAAGATTGTGCTAATAATCTAAAGATAAAATGTCTCACAAATAGTTATCACATAGAAGAATCTCACTAACAACATATGCCCTAGATTCTTCAACATGGTATTAGAGCTATGGTTACAGTCGAAGGAAGGGCAGAAAAGAGACATTCAAGGATCAAGTTTCTAGCAAGGCATCAAAGCAAGCTGAAGGACATCAAGATCTACATTGCAGAATCAAACCCTAACCTTGATCAAACCCTAGATCAAAAAGCAGTCTACAACAACAAGAGCTCTTGTCTCCATAGTCATCATCAAAAGGCCACCATGACACTCATCAAGTTGCCCACAAAGCAAGGTAGCTTGAAGGACTTCAAAACAAAGATCACATCGGCTTGGAGAAAGTTGAAACCCTAGCAGTAATCCTGATCCACACTACAAAAGAAGATCATCTGATGCAGTAGCAAATCATTCTCATGAAAAGGAGCAACCTCTCTATTGAGGAAAGGTTTTCTCATTTGAAAGATAATCCAAGAAGAAGCTCTCATACATCTTCTTCATCAACGTGATCAAGGTAAAGATTTTGTCCTCACAAACCAAGTAACTACTTTTCATTAATCAATTTGGTAAAATGACTTCATGATTGCAAGGAGATCTACAAGTTGAAGAGTCATCGAAATTCCTTGCATAGAATAAGGAAGATTGTCATAATCCTCATAGAAAAGAAAAGTCATTGATGTCTATGGAAAGGTCTCTAAAGGTCAAACATTGTTTGAATGCAACAAGAGACTCATAGGATTCGTATGAAATCACTCAAAGGTCCTCTCATGCCTATGTAGCTGAAGAGGAGACATAAAAAGAGATATATGAAATGGTAGAAGATATACTCTTTGAAATTGTAGTAAAGAAGGTCACATCACTTAGACCATAAAAATAAAGGTACCAAAGAATGAAGGAATACCTTCATCAGATCTCAATTAAGAGATCTGTGAAAGATGATAAGAAGGTAGTCATCATTGAAAAGCAAGGTAACAAATGTCAATGAACAAGAAGGCTACCTCATCTGATAATTTGTGGTCTATACGCTGAATAGAGAAAGACAAGTTGCAGACAAAAGTATTAAAGGTTAAAGAACTCAATCGTGTGCAGAAAGGAAAGGAAAGTTTGGTCCTTAAACAAAACAGAATAGTATAAGGTTCAATGCTATGAAAAGAATATGGAAAGAAGTTCATATCGCTCAAAAGATGGAGGAAGTTGAAGAAAAGGGCCAAGGAAAGAGGGAGCAACAGATCTCCACTATGATTAGATGACCTCCCTCCCAAAAGGGGTCCTATCATAAGCTCCTACATCTTTAGATATGGCCATGATATTAAGATGCATCGTGGCATCATGAAAGCATTAGAAGCAAGAGCTCATGGCATCACCATGGGAATCATGGAAAGCAAAATCCATGACAGTAGAACATGAAGGACATAACTCTTGGGAACCTCATTGGACATTGAAGCAAAGGAAGAAGTCATCCAGGATAGGTCTCATCATACATCAAGTCAAAATGAAAACATCTGCCATATGAGGATATACAAGATCCTCAAAAAGTCTTTGATAGAATCCTAGTCGGAGGATTCACTAATCAAGAGAGGACGCAAGTGTTTCATTAGGAACTCCAACTTATGGAATTTATGGGATGATGGTATGATGTCATAACAGATGAAGCAGATGAAGGGATTGAAGACACTTCAATCAGGGAAGCTAGTGGAAGAAGCCTAGATGACCTAAAAATAAAATGAGGTATGTGTGCTTGTATTTAATTTTTATACTATCATGTCATATGGTTGCAGGTAATATAGATCATCACTTCTATCTTAAGAAGCATGATCAAGGGAAAAGGATCTCCTAGTCTGAAAGGATGCAAAAAGGCATAAGTCACACTAGATGAAATCAACATAATATGTCCTCATATGAAGTATGAGGTGATTGACTACAATGAACAAACTCTGACTAAAAGCTGTTGGGAATTGAATGTGTGAGGAAGGAAGAGATTGTGAGATATGCAACCATGATGAAGGCAATCAACATCCAGAAGAGCAGGAAGATTTGAATAGGAAATCTTGTTGATCTAAAGATGATTTGAGGTTGTCATTGATGTCAACCCAAGCAGCACCAAGGATGACCCTGAACTTCCATGGCACATTGGGCATCATCATTCATGGTTTTTGGTCTCATAACCATTATAGGAATACTCTACTCAAAAATATATTTCTATCGGTATATAGCTCTCCTCGTAATTCCTCACGGTTTGTATGTTATTCAAGATTGAAGTTAGTAACCCCAATTAGTGGGCTAAAACCCCATGGGGTTGTGGCATGGCATTTATCATTGATTTTAGTCATTGAATAGTCAATAATTAATAATTTTTTAAGCTCCTAAAATCCCTCCAACATTCTCTATAGAAGCCCCTCTCAACTCTATAAAAAGAAATCTCATATATCCTCCAAAAGTAGTGATCATGGCATTTTCGCTATAACTTTATTTCTGCAAAGTCTTAGATGCTGAAATTAAAACCCATTTGAGTCGAAATCCTGATGAACGTCATGACCGAATTTCAGATCTTGGTTTGTTATATTTTCGGATATATGATATGTGGAAGTTAGGGCTTTTGTAGGCTCCCGAATTTCATCTCAAAGAAGTGACCTTGGGAAAATTGTCATAACTCTCTCTCTGAGAAGCGGATTGGAATTCTGTAAAAAGTGGCAGATAGTGCACAGACTGCAATTTTCTGTGTATCAATTTCAGAGCCGAAAGAGGAAACAATGACACGTGGCACACCGTACAAGTTTGCTCTACTAAACTAGTCCATAATTAGGTCATTGTGAGAGATTGGGCATTACTTTGCCTTGAAAAATCCAAATCGGGTCAGACCTATGGCATTGGAAAGAAGACTCAAAGGGCTACTGCAGGACCGAAGATCACATATTGGGGATCTGAAATCACAAAGATACATCAGATTCAATATTGTGCTCCTAGAAGGCAAGAAAAATAAACTAGATCAAGCGCTGTCAAGGGGTGCAAAGGACCAGACTTTCTAGGGCAGCAAAGAGCAAGGTGCAGCAAAATGATGCAGCAGAGGTAAGTATCTTTTGTATATGCATGTTCATCTCTTAATTGCATTAGGTTCTTTGTATTCTAATTTGTTGCTTTTGTTTAGCACTAACATATGCTCTGCAGGATGAGGTAAGTTTTGCTATTATCATGTCATGGGTATTTCTGTGAAGAATTTTTGCAGGTATTATATATTCATCAAGAGAAGACTCAATGCATAATCTAATGTTTTGAACAGTGAGAAAGGGTAGCATGACGAGCAACAATCACGGTGCAAAACAACAGAAAGAATTTCACCACATGAAGTCTTCAAGTGGGTAGCACTGCATACAATCATTGTAAAAGTATCATTGTACAGAGTCATTGTAAAAGCATCATTGTAAAAGTTGTACAAGTGTCTATCTACCAAGAGTTGAAGAGGTAGTGTCGGGAGGCCTAGGATCATCATTAGGTGGTTGTGTCATAGTTGGGGTTATGGTCTAGTGTGTTTTCTTCTTCTACATCATTCTATATCATTGTAAAGTGGACCATTTTCCCTGGTACGGGAGTCCATTCTTCTTTTATTCTTCTATAGGGTGGTAGGGTGGTGCTAGGCTAGTGCATGAAGTCACTAATAGGTTCAAGCCCGTGAAAACTTCAGGGTGGTCGGGTGATGCTAGGGTGAATTGTAGCTCATTGGGTGTTGAAGCATCCGTTCAGTTGACTACTGAAGAATCTCGAGCATTGAAGCGTCCATCCAGTGGGAGTTGGAGAAGGAATGCTTTTCTAGATTCTAGGAAGTTGGAGCATTCTTTTCAATTGGAGTTGAAGATTAAAGAATTATTAGAAAAGCGTTCAGGTGGGTTTTGTCCCGGAGGCGGTTTCCACCTTAAAAATTGTGTGCATTTGTGTTCCTCTTGTTTACTGCTATCATTGTACAAACACTGATAATAATTCAAGATTAACTAATGCTCTGAAAGATTAATAATAATACTAATTGAAAGGAACACTGATTCACCCTGCGCCCGCCCCCCCCCCAAAACTTGGTTCCTTCAATAGTAGTTTAACAACTGGAAGGAGATCATGGAGCATACCAAGAATGGTGTACCTCTGTTCAATGAAAATAATTATGCACTCTGGAAAGGAAGAATGGAGGTCTATCTTTTGGCGCAAGGTTACGAAGTATGGGACACTGTTCAAAATGGCTTTACACCAACCGCAGATGAACAAGGTAAAAAGAATTTGGTAAATGATGTTGATTTGGGGTAGCATCGGATGTGCTCTAGCAACGAAAATTGGTGGAAAGGCTAAGGAACATGAGATCTCCAATACCCAGAAAAGGTTTGGGCAAATTCCAAACAATTTGGGAGATATTAAAATAATTAATATTTTTAATGGAGTCCCTAAGTCTAATCTTAGGGAAATTAAAATATTAATGTGAATTAATATAAAACTATGTTAGAATGGTCCAAAAGGCATGGATCAAGCCAGATCTAATCTTAGCCATTGATTAGGGACTTAATCTCGGCTGTTGAATTGTCAACGAGAAAAGTATAAGAGGAGGCTTGAGGGTCACTTGGAGAACACACCGAGTTGATCAAGATTTCAACTTTCTGGGGCTGGGTTTGCTGAGAAAGTTGAGAGAGTGATAGGAGTTGCAGCTGAGGGGAAGTGAATACAGAAGCAGAGAGGTAGAGATAGCATCGGGAGGATTAGCATAGTAGCCGAAGAGAGGGACACAGAAGCAGCCAAGAGTTCACACAGAGCTAGCCAAGGCTCATGCAAAGGCAGCGAGGAGCTGCGTAGTGCCTCAGAGGGCTAATGTCATTGACGCAGAGGACCAGAGGGCTGACGTAGGCCAAGCCAGAGTGATGCTGGGCTAACGTTGGGCCAAAGAGAGGTTGACGCAGTCCCTCAAGGCTGACGTGGGGGTTTCGTGGGGTAGATTGGAGCTGTGGAGCTGGTGGAGTGTTTATCCGGGGTTTCAGCCGGAATATCTGCTTCCGAGTAGAGAGGTACTACTGTTGAGATTTTTCTCTATTGGGTGAGCCGGATTTGGCACCCAAATTGTATTCGAAAACTGCTTAATAAAACAAACCCTCAGATAGTTGCACCGGTTTTCCCGTATTGGGTTTTTCCGAGGACATTAATCCAAAAACAACGATGTCACTTGTGTGCTTGTTTCTATTTCCTTCAGTTGATGATCTATAACATGTTGAGCATGTACTTGTATTCATTTCCAGCGTTTACATGGTAAATAACTTGTTAATTAACAGAACAAGTAGGTAGGAATAAATCAGTAAAGTGCATGAAGGGTTTCTAACGTGTCAGACTTAGAAATTCCAACATGGTATCAGAGCGTGGTTACAGATCACGGGAGAACAGAGGACATCAGCCGAGCAGAGCAGCAGCAGCAGAAAACAATTGCCCCGAGTGATAGAAGTTGTTCCTAGTAGAGTAGCAGCAAGGAAGGGGTGACGTAGTGCTTGCGTCATCAAGATTGAGCCAGGAAGAGGCAGTGCAGAGGCTGAGGGAGGCAAAGACAAGCTCACACAAAAGCCAGGAGGACTGACATAGTTGGTTGAGGAAGCTGATTTGCTAGTGCCGGGATTGTGCAGAGCCTAGGAGCTCTAACCTTTAGTTTACTGGGGTTTAGGAGTCTGTGGGTAAGTTGCAGAGTGGAGTTGGTGGGGTATTGTAGTTAGAACAATACCTAATAGGGCAAGGCCAAGGTAGAGGGTGTTACTACCGAGGCAGATTTCTAGCCAAGGAATAAGGATCAGTGTTGTTGTTGCAAAAACGATCAGAGAGGGGCAACTTGACATTGGCAGAAGGATTTCCAGGTGGGAAATCGGGACTTAGAGGGAGTCCAGAAGAGAACTTCCAGACGGGAAGTATAGAGACTCAACAGGAGTTGAATCAAGAACCTCCAGACGGGAAGTGGAGAGACTCAGCAGGGGTTGAACTGAGAACTTCCAGACAGGAAGTAGAGAGACTCAGCAAGAGTCGAACCGAGAACTTCCAGACGAGAAGTGGAGAGACTCAGTAGGAGTCGAACTGAGAACTTCCAGGCAGGAAGTAGAGAGACTCAGCAAGAGTCGAACAGAGAACTTCCAGACGGGAAGTAGACTCAGCAGGAGTCGAACAAAGAACTTCCAGACAGGAAGTAGACTCAATAGGAGTCGAATGGAGAACTTCCAGGCGGGAAGTAGAGAGACTCGAAGTAGTCAACAAGAAGAGCAGAGAGATGGCCATGAATGGGCTGAGGGATCAGGACAGGTTGGATGAGGCATCCAACTTTGTCAACTGGAAGGCCAGGATCCTTTCTGTTCTGTGCGCCATGAGTGCACACACACCACTTGAGCGCAAGTGGGGATACATCGAGTTGTAGTAAGATGGACTATAGGTGATGAGGGGCAAGATCCTCGAGGTACCCAACCTCTTGGATTAGACCTTGCTACGGGAGCCCTGAAGAGGAGTAGTAGCATTGGTGGATGTTAGTAGAGACGGATGCAGATGGAGTGGTAGAGGGAGCTACAGTGCAAGATTCCTAGGATAGCGCGAGGCTAGCAGGCTGCAACAGTGTGAGAGGCATGGGAGTGTTGTACCAGTGCAGGATGGCACAAAGAGGTATATAACGGTGCGAGATGCAGGGAGGTGTTGTAGTAGCACAGAGGTCAGAGAGGGAGCACTTGTTAGTGACAGAGGGAGCTTCAACATCAGAAGTGTTTCTAGCCTGCCAGAGATCTCAGAGTTGGGAGATCAGTTACTTACTTCTTAGTAACTAAGTTGCAATGCAGCGGTTAGTAGTGGTAGTGCTATGGGCAGCACGATGTAGCATGATGAGAGGGGTTGCAATGCGAATGTAGCAGTGGCAGTGGCAGGGCCATGGGCATCAGCACGGATGCAGAAGGAATTGCAGTACAGATGCAGCAGTGGCAATGGCAGGGGCATGGGTAGCAGTACAGGATGAAGCAGTGCAGAGGATGTTGGGCAGTAGGCCTAGCATCAACACAGGGACCAATGCCGGGTGATCAGAGTGATGCTTAGTGAGGAGCATTACTAAAGCACAATGCTCGCTAAGAGGGTGTGTTGATTTGGGGTAGCATTGGATGTTCTCTAGCCACGAAAATTGGTGGAGAGGCTAAAGCACATGAGATCTCCAATACCCAAAAAGGGTTTGGGTAGATTCTAAAAAATTTGGAAGATATTAAAATAATTAATATTTTTAATGGAGTCCCTAAGCCTAAACTTAGGGAAATTAAAATATTAATGTGAATTAATATAAAACTATGTTAGAATGGTCCAAAAGACATGGATCAAGGCAGAGCTAATCTTAGTCGTTGATTAGGGACTTAATCTCAGTCATTGAATTGTCAGCGACAAAAGTATGAGAGGAGGCTTGAGGGTCACTTGGAGAACACACCGAGTCGATCAAGATTTCGAATTTCTGGGGTTGGGTTTGCTGAGAAAGTTGAGAGAGTGATTGGAGTTGTAACCGAGGGGCAGTGAATACAGAAGCAGGGAGGCAGAGATAGCACCGGGAGTATCAACGCCATAGCCAGAGAGAGGGGCATAGAAGCAGCCAAGGGTTCACGTAGAGCCAGCCAGGGCTCACGCAGAGGCAGCCAGGAGCTGTGTAGTGCCTCAGAGGGCTAGTGTGGGTGACACAGAGGGCTAGAGGGCTGATGCAGTGCCTCCAAACGCTGACACAGGACAAGCCAGAGTGACGTTGGGCTAACGCTGGGCCAGAGAGAGGCTGACGCAGTCCCTAGAGGTTGACACTGGGGTTTCATGGGGCAGATTGGAGCTGTGGAGCTGCTGGAGTGTTTATCCGGGGTTTCAGTCGGAATATCTACTTCCGAGTAGAGAGGTACTACTGTCGAGATTTTTCTCTGTTGGGTGAGCCGGATTTTGCACCCAGATTGTATTCTAAAACTGCTTAATAAATCAAACCCTTAGATAGGTGCACCGGTCTTCCCGCATTGGGTTTTCCCGCGAACATTGGTCCAAAAACAATGGTGTCACTTGTATGCTTGTTTCTATTTCCTTCAGTTGATGATCTGTAATGTGTTGAGCATGTACTTGTATTTATTTCTAGTATTTACATGGTAAATAACTTGTTAATTAACCGAACAAGTAGGTAGGAATAAATCAGTAAAGTGCATGAAGGGTTTCCAACGTGTCAGACTTAGAAATTCCAACAAATGATACAAAAGCAAAGAATATTATTATCAGTGGATTTATTGAATCTGCTTATCATAAGGTGTTGGGTTGTAAAACCGCCAAAAATGTATGGGACAAGCTTGAGAATATATATGTAGGTGACTCAAATGTCAAAGAAGAAAAGCCTCAAATCTACAAAGCAAAATTTGAGCAACTCAAAATGAAAGAAGATGACAACATTGCTGCATACTTCCAACACGTTGATGAAATAACCAACACTCTGGAAGGATTGGGAGAGCTTGTTGATGAGAAGACTATTATACGAAAGATTCTTAGAACATTACCAGGAAGATTCAACCCAAAGGTATCGATCTTAGAATACAGCGCAAATATGGCCAAACTTAGCAAAGAGGAATTTCATGGAGTTCTCATAGCATATGAAATGAGACTTGATGAAGAAGAGGGTACTTCGCATCTAGAAACTACATTCGCTGCATCTAAGAAAATCAATAAGGACAAACAACCTTCAAAGGCAAAGACCTGCACCTCTGCAAGTGTTGAACTGGTAAATCCCCTCTGCGGATAGAGGCGATCCCACTAGCCCAACACGGGTCTAGCAACAATCACACAACGCTAACACGCAGGTTCCTAATT
>APFE031699157.1:8512-60655 GCA_000404065.3 Pinus taeda | reverse complement strand
AAAATATATATATATATAGCAGACGCTTCGCTTCCTAGATTTTTGGAAAATGACGCTTCGGCGTCCCCGCTTCCAAAAAACGCTTCCGCTTCGCTCCCGCTTCGTGCAACATTGCTCCCACCTAAGTGGTATGTATTTAGAACCACCGTTCTCAATAATGATCGAATTCCAGGGTTTGAAGAACTGATGTCAAGATGCATTCAAGAAGAAACAAGAATCGTGGAGCAAGAAATACCTTCTAATAGAAGCAACCCCACTTCGTTCTCTGCTCATGCCAAAAGGAGAAATAATGCAGGGTCTAAAGGTCATTTCCATGGAAAGCCTGGATCTAAGGGAGGAAGGAAGGGTAGGTGCTTTGTTTGCAATAAGTTTGGCCACTATGCAAGGGAGTGTCCAAATAGAAGGGACACATTGCATGATGATGATCACAATCATTCTAGGGGCAACTTCAACAACAACGATCAAAGGAATGGCAGGTCCAATGGCAAAGGAAAAAGGAATGCGAGACATCAAGGAAATGGTCGACCCTTCAAGAAATCAAGGAACTCCAAGTATGAAGAATCAAACATTGTTAACAATAAGCAAAAAGAGTACTATCCTATATCGGCTCTCTCCACTACCTCTCCTCCGGACACTTTTGGAAATTAGTTGATTGATAGTGGTGCCTCAAGGAACTTCACCGGATACAAGGAAGCCCTCTCTAATTTGATAGAAAAGGAGACAAACTTGGAGATCATCCTTGGAAACGATGCCACCTATCTCGTGAAGGGAGTAGGGAATGTTACCCTTCAATTGAATCAAGGTAACACTATTCATTTGCAAGAAGTACTATATGTACCTGATCTCAAGAAGAACCTGGTGCCCATTTCAGCTATGGAGGAAAAAGGAATTAAGGTGGCACTCATCGATGGAAAGGTACATGTTTGGAAAATAAATTTTAAAGATGCTTTTACTCTTGGGTTCAGGGTTGACACTTTGTATCAAGTTGGAGGAAGTCCATTAGGAGCCATGTCTTGCGACACATCTCTACAATTTGAACTATGGCATTAGAGGTTTGCCCATCTTCATTATAAGGCCCTACCCGATGTGAGACAGATGGTGACAGGTATGCCCAAGTTCAAAGTAGAGCATGAAGGTGTATGTCTAGGATGTGCCAAAGGAGAACTTACAAAGGGACCATTCCCCTCAAGTAATAGCAAGACCATAGATATATTGTAATTGATCCACTTTGACATATCTGCTATGATGCCCGTAAACTCTTTGGGAGGATACTTGTATTATCTCACCTTTACGGATGATTATTCTCACAAGACCTGGATCTACTTCTTGAAGAAGGATGAAGTGTTCACCTGGTTCCAACACTTCAAAGCCTTGATCGAAAACCAACCTGAGAAGAAAATCAAGATATTGAGGACTGATAATGGGACCGAGTACGAATCCAATGAATTACAAGATTATTGCAGAGAAGTTGGCATTAAGAGGGAGACTACAACGCCATACACTCCTGAGCAAAATGGTGTGGCTGAAAGGAAGAATCACTCTATTGTAGAAGCAGCTTGTGCCATGCTTCATGATCAAGGCCTTCTGAAGTTCCTATGGGTTGAAGCTGCAAATATTGTTGTGTATGTTCAAAACTGATGCCCTCATCAAGCATTGGACTCCAAGACTCCCGAAGAAATGTTCACTGGTAAGAAACCCGATGTCTCTCATTTTAGAATTTTTGGAAGTCCCATATATTTTCATGTGCCGAAAGAGAAAAGAAGCAAATTGGGTGCATCTAAGAAGAAAGGAATCTTTGTGGGCTATAGTGAAAATTCTAAGGGATATAGAATTTATGTGGTTGTTCAAAAGGAAGTTGAGATAAGTCATGATGTCACCTTCGACAAAGATATGGCTCTCAAGAAGATCAACAACCTTCCTATCCTAAGGAAGGACAAAGAAGCTGACACTGGAAATCAAGTTGCAAAAGAAGACAAAACGATGCCTGATAAACCTATGGATCCTATTGATCCTCCTCCTCATGAGCCCTCATCCTCCAAAAGAAAACTCTCATGGCTTCGAGAGACTCTCGAAGATGCCGAGAGACACATTGCACTAAGGAGAACTTTCAGTGAAAGCAAAAATCCGAACAAGTATCAAGGATATTTGACTACCATGAGCATTTTCATTCAAAATGAACCTTCATCATTTGAAGAAGTTGTGAAGCATCAAGTATGGAAGGATGCTATGAATGAAAAATACGAGTCAATCATGAAGAATGATGTCTGGGATGTGGTCTGTAGACCCCAGGACAAATCGGTTGTCACCTCTAAGTGGCTCTACAAAATTAAGCATGGAGCTGATAGAAGTGCAAAAAAGTTCAAGGCTCGCTTTGTTGCACGAGGGTTCTCTCAAAAGGAAGGTGTAGATTACGATGAGATATTTGCACCTATTGCCTGTAGGCTGATACACCACCATCCGCTTGATCATAGCCCTTGCTGCCTCGCAAGGATGGAACCTACATCAAATGGATGTCAAGACCGCTTTCTTGCATGGTTCAATCAAAGAGGAAGTCTATGTGGAACAACCCGAGGGGTTTGAGGTTCATGATCGGGAATCTCATGTATGCAGGTTGAAGAAAGCTCCCTATGGATTGAAGCAAGCACCTCGGGCTTGGTATGAGAGGATCGATAGCTATCTGATGAAGCTGGGATTCACTAGAAGTGAAGTCGATCTGAACCTTTACTTTAAGGTTGAAAATGATAAACCTCTCATTCGAGTACTTTATGTGGACGACCTCTTTCTGACAGTTGTAGACCCTCTCATTCACAAATGTAAGAGGGAGTTGGCTTCTGAATTTGAGATGAAGGACCAAGGACCGATGCACTATTTCCTAGGGTTGGAGGTCTGGCAAAAGCTAGGTGAAATTTTCCTCTCTCAAGGAAAATAAGTTGTGAAGATATTGGAAAGATTTGGGATGGTGGACTGCAAGCCTGTGACTACTCCGATGGAACTTAACTTGAAGAAGTTATGTGGTAGTGTTGTTGGACTTGAATTGGGAAATACTTTTGAGTATCATCAACTCATAGGAGCACTGATGTTCTTGGTGAACTCCCGTTCGGAAATGTTTTGCAATTAACACATTGAGCCAATATATGGTTGAGCCTCATCATATACATTGGATTGGTGCCAAGAATCTTTTGAGATATCTTCGAGGCACAATCACTCATGGACTGAGATAGACTATCGGAGATGTGAGGTTGCATGGTTATTTTGATGTTGATTGGGTTGGCAGTTTGGTGGATCACAAGAGCACTTTTGGATGTTGTTTTTCTTTGGGTTCTGCTTCGATATCTTAGATGAGCATGAACCAGAAATCGGTTGCCTTGAGCACCGCCGAGGCCAAATACATAGTTGCTCATATGGCCTCCTATAAAGTTGTCTAATTGAGGAAGCTCTTCAGTGAGCTGTTTGGACATGTGTTGGATACCACCGTGATCCTCTGTGACAACCAAAGTGGGATCTGATTATCAGAGAATCTTGTGTTTCATGACTGCTCCAAGCATATAGATATCAGGTACCACTTTATCTAGGATATGGTACAACGAGGAGCAATAAAGCTCCATCACATTGGGACTGATGAGCAAGTCATCGATATTCTAACAAAACCCTTGGGAAAGGTCAAGTTCTTGGCCTTCCAAGAATGACTTCGAGTCATGGAGAGACCCTCTTATGAGGGTCCTATATGAGATGGACATTGAGCTCTAGGAGCTCCGGAGGGCTTGGGGTACTTCTTGGAGCGATAAGCAACCATAGGGTGAGTGGTTCAGCCTTCCCCCAGTGGTTTGTTGTGTATAGGGTGAGTGGTTCAACCTTCCCTTGCGATACCCCTTAGTGACATGTAGGCAGGATGAGTGGTTCATCCTTCTGTTGCCGAGACATCCTACCCATGCAATCTGGGACTCATGGGAAGTACCTCTCATCTGGCCAATGAGTAGGGAAATGAGGATAAGGACCATAGTACTACCAATGGACGCATCGTGTACTACCATACTCCTTATGCTAGGATGACCAATATTGATCTAGGACCAATTGGAACTGACTTCGAGTCAGTAAGAGTGGTATGAGAAACTCTCTTTTGATTGGAACTGACTTCGGGTTAGTAAGAGTGGTATGACACACTCTCCTTTGATTGGGACTGACTTCAGGTCAATAGAGAATGGTATGATACATTCTTGAACACTTCTTCTTCTTCATAGTTCAGTAGAGCAGAGCAGTGCATTGATGGCAGAGATAGTATAGATTGGCAAATGGATTAGCAGATGGAGTTCTCCCTAGTTGAGAGGGAGTGTTAAAATTGGAAACTAGGGCCAAACTCCACATGGGTCATCTTATTTATGACAGCTAATATTTTTCTTGAATTCCTCTCTCCGAGAGGTGTAATATTGATGTAAAGATCATCTAATTCTGACATGTACAAATGAAGTTATGAATTTATTTTGATTATGGTCAAATTGTCAAGGTTGACAAGCAAACTTATGTAGGCTCAGGAGCCCAACAGTGACATCTATTCATCCTCAATGTTGCATATAAATAGAAGGTGACTTAGCTTCATTTGGACACACTCATCTTCACACCTCTCTCTCTCTCCTCATTGATTGGGTACGGATTTTTGGGCCTCTCTCTCTCCTCATTGATTGGGTACGAATTTCTGGGCCTCTCTCTCTCCTCATTGATTGGGTATGGATTTCTGGGCCTCTCTCTCTCCACATGTCTGAAATTTCAGGAGAGCGAAATTTCAAGAGGGCGAAATTTCAGGACAGTTTAACCCAGCATTGACTGCAACTAAGGTTGACCGCAAGTGAGCTGTTTGACCAGACTTTGACTAGGCTGAATTTCACTGTTTGAGGGATGTTTTATCTTGTTGTTTGGAGGTCGAAGTTGACTGAAGTTGACCGATTTGTTGAGGGTCAAATCTGCCCTATTGTCCAGCGTTGACTTTTCTGGTTAGGGCTCTTTTGCTGCTGTTATAAATTATCAGATTTGTAAATTGTACTATCTCTCTCTGCTGAATTATTGAAGACTAAAAGAAGATTTGATCAAGGGTTTCCCCACATTGCGGTTTGTCCCTGGCTAGTGCCACATCTTGTGTCCTCTTGGCTTGGCTTGTCTTCTATTGTTTATGTTTATGTTCTATTTGCATTTTACTATAATGTTGATGTGATTGCTAATCTGAATATTGATACTGGGCTAATAAAGAAATCGAAGTAAAATTGCTCTAAAGCATAGAACACCCATTGTTGCCTAAAATTAACAGAAAGAGACCACTGTACCATATAACCCGGAACAAAATGGTGCGGTTGAAAGAAAAAACAAAACTATCATGGAAGCAGTCAAAGTTATGTTGCATGATCAAAAGCTACCTATGTTTCTATAGGGAGAAGCTACTAACGCTGGTGTCTATGTCAAGAATAGATCTCCACATCAAGCCTTAAACAACAAGACTCCTGAAGAAGTCTTCTCTGGTGAAAAGCCCAAGGTTGGGCACTTGAGGGTTTTTCGCTGCTCTGTCTACTTTCATGTGCCAAAGGAAAAGACGAACAAGCTGGAAGCTTTAGGTAAGAAAGGTACGTTTCTTGGTTATTGTGAAAATTCTAACGCTTATAGAATATATGTACCTGGTCAAAGAACTATAGAGTTTAGCAAAGATGTAACATTTGATGAAGACGCAGCTCTTGGAAAGGCAAGCGACACTCCTCTTCCTCCTGCTAATGTTGATAGACAAGATGATTCCTTTGAAATTCAAGAAGATCTAGAGCCTGAGCCTGATCTTGCTAATGAACCCATGGAGCCCATGGACCCCTTGGATCCTCCTCCATGTGCTTCTCCTAGCTTCATGACACTCTACATGATGTTGATACACATGTTGCCCCTAGAGGAACCTTCAGAGAAAGCAAGAAACCATGTTGGTTCCAAGGATACGTTGTAGCCATGAGCAACATTATTCAGGTTGAACCATGCATTTTCGAAAGAGCAGTGAAAGATCAAGTATAGAAAGATGCAATGGCCGAAGAATACGAGTCAATCATACAGAATGATGTACGGGAAGTAGTTCCAAGACCCAAAGGTAAGTCTGTTGTGACTTCTAAATGGTTGTATAAAATTAAACATGGTGTGGATGGCAATATTGAAAAATATAAAGCTAGATTTGTGGCTAGAGGTTTCTCACATAAAAGAGTGAATAGACTATGATGATATTTTTGCACCTGTTGCCTGATATACTACCATACAATCTATTGTGGCTCTAGCTGTAAGCCAAGGATGGACTCTTCACCAAATGGATGGGAAAACTACTTTTTTGAATGGCTTCCTCAAGGAGAAAGTATTTGTGGTGCAACCACAAGGATTTGAAGTACATGACCAGAAAACTCACGTGTGTAGACAAAGGAGAGATCTCTACAAAATGAATACAGATTGAAGCAAGCCCCAAGAGATTGGTATGCCTGCATTTATAAATTCTTGATGAGGTTTGGTTTTACCAAAAGCAATATTGATCCAATTCTCTACTTCAAAATGGTCCAAGGTATGCCTTTGATTTTGGTATTATATGTTGATGACTTATTCTTGATAGGTGGAGAACCTCTTATCCTCCAATGTAAGAGGGAGTTAGCTTCTAAGTTTGAAATGAAAGATCTTCATTTGATGCACTACTTTTTGGGCCTAGAGGTATAGCAAAGACCTGATGAGATTTTCCTTTCTCAAGGAAAATATGTTGTCAAGCTACTGGAAAGATTTGGTATGACAGAATGTAAGTTCATGAATACACCAATGGAAATGAATTTCAAGAAGTTATGTGGTGAAGTTGCAGGTCTTGATTTGACATGTCCTTCTAAGTATTGACAACTGATTGGGGCACTGATGTTCTTAGTGGACATTGGACCGGACATATGTTTTGTGGTCAATACTCTGAGCCAATATATGATTAAGTCATCACATGCACACTAGATTGCTGCAAAACATGTGCTGAGATACCTACATGGGACCATCAATCTTGGATTGAGATATATTGTTGGAGATGTGAGACTACATGGGTACTTCGATGTTGATTGGGTTGGTAACTCTGTTGAAAGAAAAAGCACCTGGATGTTGCTTTAGCTTGGGATCTGCCATGATTTCTTGGATGAGGAGAAAATAGAATTTGTAGCCCTTAGCATGGCTAAAATCGAGTACATTGTTGCTGGCATGGCTAGTTGTGAGGCAGTATGGCTGAGGAAGCTCTTTGGAGAGTTGTTTGAGCATGTCCTAGATACAATTGTAATTTACTCTAACAATAAGAGTGAGATTCAACTTGTAGAAAATATTGTGTTCCATGAAAATTCCAAGCACATTGAGATTAAATATCACTATATCCACGAAATGGTGCAAAGAGTAGTGAGACTCCATCATATTGCAATTGATAATCAAATAGCTGACATACTTACCAAGCTTTTGCCAAAAGGGAATTTCTTTGTATTCAGAGAGCAGCTTGGACTGACAAATGTGACCCTTCCTAGTTGGGGCAGTCATGGATGGTCAAGAACATTGACCTATGCTCTTCCCTCTTGTTTGAGCTCACAAGTTGGGAATGGAGCCCGGAGAGCTCCTGGGTTGAGGGAACTCTTGACTGTAGGTTGTGCACGATCCTTGTCATGTGTTGACAAGTGTTAATCCCCCCTACCATCAGGTCTGGGACTTGCCAAGAGTATAACCCAGTATGCATCCTACCCACAAGTTGGGTTTATTGGTATTTCCACCCATCTGGCCAATTGGTGTGGTAAAGCTTGGTTGTGCGTGATCCTTGTCATGTGTTGACAAGTGGTAACCCCCCCAAGCAGAGATGAGACTTGGTTGTGTGCAATCCTTGTCATGTATTGGCAAGCGGTAATCCCCTCAAAGTCTGTGGATGCAGGTGTTCTACCACTTGACTCTTACAGTAACACCTGATTGTACATGATCCTTGTCATGTGTTGACAAGTGGTAATCCCCCCAAGTCCGTGTCAAGGTAGGAAGATCAGTTGATATAGGGTAATAGATGAATCTCCCCTATGATGATTCTTCTTCATTAGATTGAGGCACCATTGTTCCAGAGCAGAGATAAACAAAGATGAGCAAAGAAAGCTAAGATCTTTGTTACAGAATGCAATTCCTCCGTAGTTGACAGCAAGTGTTGAAAATTGGTAGCTCAGGGATGAATTTCCTTAAATAAAATCTTATTTTTGACAATTCTAGAGTGCCTTTCTAAAAATATAAATCCATGTCTAGCATCTCAAGTATGACTTTCCAAAAATAGTACATCACCTTGCATCAATTGGTAATCAAGTATAGTTGAAGGAAAATCACTTAACTTATTGTTAATCAATCCTAATAGTTCAATCTCGACTTAATTAGCAATATTATTAATATTATTATTATTATCCTTTATGATACTATGATATTATTATTAAAAGGAATAACAAGTCACCTTACCTTCATTACCTCAATCACTTTGCATCTCTCTCCTTGATGGCTCACATGGCACTATGTAGCTCTCTCTCTCTCTTAATGATACTGTTGGACACCTAATCCTCTATGGGTTGGTGTGGAATGTGAATAGCCACCAAAGTCCAAAAGACCTTGGAAGATGAATCCAACAGTCATGTACAATGTATTATAGATGAACATCTTGTGAATAGTAAAGGAATCTAATGCTTATCTTTCATATCGTTGTTTGCATTCCATGTGAGTTTAGCATGGTATCAAAGTTGCAGAAGAATTTTGGCCCTGCTCTAATTTGAGCCACTTGTTTTGTCAACTCTCTAAATGTCAGTTCTACCTTCTTGCGTGTCAGAACTGCCATTACTATTCTTGTTGCATGCTGTCACCACTACCCCTTGAAGGAACCGTTACAGCCTTTCTGTGTACTAGTGCCACTGGTATATTCTTGGCTATAACATTCAGGGTTGTCAGACCGTGGATTTCAAATATGAAATTCAAAAATCGATTAAAAAGGCTTTGATACCGAGGCACGTGAAGATCGTAAAGATAAGAGTGTAAATTGCAGTATAACGATATTGAGCATTTATTCTTTCATGATCAATGGTCCTGTATTTGAATCCTATGAGCAGTTATCCTTTCATATTCTTTCTCCCGTATTTGAATAACTTTTAGTGACCTGTTAGGCATGGTTGATCCTTCCTTTTAGTTAGGATTGCGAAAGGATCAACGCTTTGTTTTGTTGCGACATTTGCTATATTATTTTTCCTGATTTGAAAGAATGGCAGTGGTAATTGCTGAAAGGAAGGGTGGTGCAGCAAAACCGTGGTGAACGATGCCCAAAATGAATGCTGAGAACATGACTGTGTTTGATTAAATGCCATGGTGCATTTTTTATGGCCCATCTCTGCAACTTCGTTGGAAGTCATTGAACTAGTAAATGTTTTATGGTATATAAAAATCATTGAGTGGCGTATTGTGTTGAGAGTGGAATCTGTATACAGTACATGTTGCCTATGCATTAAATTTTTTGAAGACTGAACCTTGAAGGGTTGTATTCCTTTGTTTTGGTCGACATACATTTTGTCATAAATAATTATCAGATGGTGTATTCCTTTGTTTGGGCCGGCATACATGGTGTCATAAATAATTAGGAAAGCAAAATTCCTGAATTTCGTTCTCTAAATGACCGAATAAAAGAATACCATCCTAGCCAATCTTTAGCCGTATTCAACATGCCTTGAAGCACTTAAATGCCAGACAAGCTAACAAGAAATACATTATACGATCTCTAGCGAATCTTCTCAAACAAGTAACGAAGATCCAAATTACCACCAATAAGAACGATATTTGCAGGTGGGGGCGTATCCATCGCCCAAAGAAGAACATATGCCATCATCATTTTTCTATTTCACCAGCCTTGCCGGGAGGGGACCGCTGCAGTCGAATACCAGAGTAAATGAGCATCTGATCAAGTTCTGTCTCCGTCTCAGAAAAAAATTCATACGCAAAGAAAACATCATGGGGGTTGCAGCAACCACCTCCTGCATTAACGTTGATGATGTTAAATTGGTGGAGTAAAGCGGAGGCCATGGCAGTGACGATGTAGGGTTTCGCAGAAGAAGTCAAGGGGCAACTCTCCATATTTTTTATATCCCAGGCAATAATCTCTAATGAAGATTGGCTCTTCTTTTTCACAATGTGAGTAGTTTGAATAATTTGAGAAATAAGTGTATTAAAGCAATGAGTCGTTTGTTGTGTTGAAATTGGTACTGCATTGTCTGCAACAGTGACTTGGTGATATCGGTATCCTGCTACTCATCTAATAGTTGCAGCTACTTATCATTTTATACGTCAATTTGTAGTTGAAGATAACATCATTTCTCTTATTATATTGGTTTGAAATGGATCAAATGGATGATGTATTGAAACTACCGAATAATCTAATACATTCCATTGGTGATGAGATGGTTAAGATCAACAAAACCTCTCTTTCCAATATTAAAATTTGTCTGCAAATTGCACAGGAGAATATTGAGTTTTTGCAGCTTGAGACAAAGCTACAACAAGAAGAGCTACAACATCGTAAGCATCATTTTGTTCAAAACATTGAGATAGAATCCCATCAACAGCAAGTCATTATTGTTGAAATTCATTCAGATTTAGTACCCAATGAAGCAACAGAGTTACATGCAGATGCAAAAATTCAACCTGCACTTCCCAAGTCGGTCATCAGACCTTGGGAAGAGCTATTCCATAACAAGCACAGAACAGGTCTTGGATATGAAAAGGAGGTTTCCTTTCATATTCCAGATTACTCAAAGGCCATCCAGTTTCAAATTGTTGGATTCCTTTAAGACAGTTCACCTTCAATTGTTTCAGATTCTGTTCCTTTTCCACAGCAGCAACAACAAATTGTTATATGCCAACACTGTGACCGAGTTGGCCATATGAAAGATCATTGTTTTGATCTTCATCCATGTGAGCATTGTCATAAAACCATTCATTCTTCAAACAAATGCTTCAAAAACAAGCCTCTTGCAAGAACAAAGATTCATCTTAGATGGATCGCTTCTTGGCAATGGGCATCAACAGCCACGAAGATATTTCAGTCATATGTCAAAACTTGTTCTAGAGTATTGAACAGTCTTGCAAATGAGTTTTCTCCATCATCTCACCTTGTATCTGCTAAGGGGGGAAGTGATGGTCATCTACAAGCTTCAAAGCCACATCAAGCGAGCCTGAGCCACAACCTGCCATACCAAATTCAGAGTTGTAGCTAGAGACAAAGATGCCCCTGAGCATGCCTTCATTTGGTGATGCCTGTTCAAAGAATTGGGGACACTTCCTCTAGCAGAAGACTTCAGCTTCTTGCCAGTTTTGGAAGAGTTCCAGGAATTGCATTAAGCATTCCACAGTTGTTGGTCATCCTTAAACCATCACAAGTTGAGACCTCCCTTTTCAGGTTCAGGTTCTCCCTCTTTATGCGGGGTGAGACCTCCCTTTCAAGGTTGAAGGTTCCCCTCTTCAAGACATCATGAGCACTTCCTCTAGCAAAAGACCTCATCTTCTTGCCAAACTTGGACAAGTTCTGGGAACTACACTAAGCGTTCCAGTGTTGGTGGTCATCCTTAAACCACCTCCCTTATACCAACATTTTAGAGAGCACATTCAGCCTGGTGTTGCCATGCATTTTTTCACATTTTGTATTACAGCTCTCTTCTTGGACTCATACATATCCCTTTGGATTAAGGGGCGGAATGTTGGACACCTAATCCTCTATGGGTTGGTGTGGAATGTGAACAGCCACCGGAGTCCAAGAGACATTGGAACATGAATCCAACAGTCATGTACAATGTATTATAAATGAACATCTTGTGAATAGTAAAGGAATCTAATGCTTATCTTTCATATAGTTGTTTGCATTCCATGTGAGTTTAACAGATACGTTACACTCTCTCTTACGCACTCATTAAAGACATGGCATATTCCTCTTACACCCATTAAAGGCATGTCATAAAATATTCCTCTTACACTCTCTTTAATGCATATGTTACAATCTCCTTCACTAAGACATGTGTACCTCTCTTAATGGCATAAGTTACTAAGGCATGAGTTCCTCTCTTAATAGCATAAGTTACTAAGGCATGCATACCTCTCCTTAATGGAGTTCTTCCTCCTTATGGATATCAGGACAAGTTTTCATTATTGATTTTAAATGTGCCATAACTTAGCGAAATATTCTGTGTAAATGCATATTGAAAGATTTATCATTACTTTATACTATGCTACATGAATTGAAAGAAACAAAGCAACATGAAATGAATGTGAAATGCAAATCTAAAAAGTATTAATCACAACTATGCAAGGGTAAAAGGTTTTTAAGTATCTTATGGTCCAACTCTTGGTCCATTATGGGCACTAACTTGACCAAATACTTTGCCTTCTATCCCCACACCAATGGATAGATGGATGTAGTGAATGGGATGATTGTACATATCATCAAGATGTACAACTCCAAGGATTAATGTAAGTCAAATGAAAGTTTTTTTTATGTTCAACATAGCTACAACAAAAAATTTCACAGTATTATCAGCCACAAGCATTTTCCGGTGTGCTTAAGGTTTTCACCACCAACCCCAATTGATGTAGCTCTAGAGTCTATCCATTGCATTAGCACAGGAAGAACTCTCCCATCATAAGAATGAGGGAGACGAACCAAGTTTGCTCAATCGATCCAATACATTTAGTATCAACTTCATGACATTCTACAAAAAACCAACACCAAGTACAAGTAGCAACACGATCAGCATTGGATTCCAAGTAAGTTTTAGGATCGTGACAAAGTAGGGTTACACTTGCAAAAAGAGAGATTCACAGGCCCCCATACGAAACTCAAACCACTCTGATGTGAACCTTACATCATCACCAAGGTTGTGGGCGAGAATGTCTTTAATTAAATCTCCAATCTTCCTCCCTTCCTTGACATACACCCTATCTTTAGTGTGCCATTGCTTTGGCCATACCGTCCACAACTATTGGACACCTCAAAGGTGGTGTGGCACTTGGCCACCAAAGAGTTCAACACTCTTTGCATTGAACAAGCTACAAAAGACCCAATCATCATCATTAAGTTGAAAAGCACTTACCAACAAAATAGACAAGTCTTCTAGGTTATCAAGTAATGTAGCTTACTCACCAAGGAATGTGGTTCATTGAGAACCATATCCAACAAAAGTTCCCCCATCCAATTTAATAAAATGACACAATGGACATCATTGCTACTCAAGAGGGGAGGAGTCAAGGACTGATGTAGGTGGTAGTTCTGGGTCAACTTAGAAATGGTCAAGATACTGACAGTTTTCAAGTCCTTAACTTCTAACACGTTTTTGGGGCTTTCCCGTGAATTTTTCAAAATTTTGATGCCTAAACATAGAGGATATAGACCAATCTACAAATTTGCTTTCCAACAAGCTAAACTAGACCTAATATAGAGCAATGAACAAAAAATTGTCGCATTGTGAAGGTTTCCCCTTTTTGTACAACTTCATTTCAACCAATGTAATATCACATCCAGTGCTAACTTCATATTAGGGTTAGGGTTCTTGCATCTTAGGATTTTTCCCTCCAGATTTTGGCATTTATATAGAATATATTTCTAGCCTCTTGTTATCAAGTTTTTTGAAGAAGCATAGTAGACACATCTCTTCTCAAATATAACTACCAGCATTCTAGTCATTGCACTCCTGCAATGCTTTTCAACAATGTTTCATATCTGTCTAGTCCTTTTATGATAATGTTATCTTTCATTTTATTCTCAACATGATATAGATCATAGATAGATAGTACTAGTGAGAACAAGCTCAATGTAATTGCAAATAGATCTATCAAGGGAGATGTCATCCAATTAATAAAAGCTACAATTGCATATATAAATAAATTTAGACACTCTTATTGCATTTCACCCTAAGTGAACATTATCTTTTGAAGTAAATCTCCTTCTTGGTTAAACAATTGAAATGAAGAGAAATATATCAAATGAATTTTAAACAAAAAGTGGCAAACAATGTGTAAGCATTCTAGATTGCAGATAAACAAATTGCAATTACATGTATATGTGAAATTCAAAACTGAGATGCAGATTAGTAAGTAATCTTCACTAGCTAGAATATCTCTTCTTAAATGGTAAAAGAGAGATAAATTTGTACCTCTAAAATTTTTTGTGGCATGTTATGTCTCTCATACATGGATATCATTCTTGAAAATAACATTCGTGGAACAGATCTTGTGTGCTTTTGGCAAATTATATCCCATAATGCTTCTGCCTCATCAACCCTTCCATCCATATCAAATGCAAGTATCATTGTGTCATAAGTGCCCATTGTCATCCCTTGGCCCTTGCTTAACATCCATTTAGCGACCTGAATAACAAATCAATCAATTTCAAAAGCTACAAAAAGGCAATGAAATCCTAGAATGTCTAAAAGTTATACTTGAAAAGTATTAGATAGATTTTGGAGTTAGCAATGAACCTGTAATTTATTCTGAAGGAAGAAAAGATAACAAACACCAGTTTGCACAATCAAGAGAAGCATCCAAGATCATTTTTTCTATATTAGAAGATTTATCCCTTCATATTACAGTTGTTCACCCATTGAAGATTCACTAATCATAAATAAGACCTTTTATATAAACATGTCTACCAAGCCTCTTGTAGTTTGCAACTTTGCTTATGGGTTAAGGATAAAATCACCATATACTAATGATAAGCTTGATTGCAGACTTTTCTTTTCACCAAGAACTATAATCATTATCACCAAGGAGAAATTACAATCATGACACATAAAATTGGAGTGGCATAGTGCAATGAGCTAGTAATTGATGCCAAGACACCTTTTTGGGACAAGACACATTCATAATCATACGTTGATTGGAGTAGAGAAGAAGGATTTTGCTTGCCTAGTTGCGAAGGCAAGCAAAAGAACCCATGAGACGGCCACTTAAGCAGATTATTGATTTAATTAACTATATCATAAAGTTAGACTTTGGAAAAAAATTAAAAATTCCTAATCTAACTTGTGATTTAATCTTTATCATTGATCACAATTTAATCTCAGCCGTTGAGACGGAGATTAGGGTTGAGATCAAGATTATAAGAGGAGATAGGGAAAGTCAGTGGCAAGTCAGTTGAGCACAAACAGGTGTGAGAGATCAGCAAAGGAAGAGCCAAGGGTTTCAACAAATCGTAGGACTCAGCATCAGAGCGGAAGAAATCAAGTGAGGGTCAAGCTCTTACAGCCCAACACAGTATTCCTTTTGCACATGCACGTATGAAAGAGGAAGTGTGCTCGCATGTGTGGGAAAATAACTAATCTACGCATGAGTTTCGCAGATCTAGTGTGCAGGAAGGGAGATTGATTTTGCAAGTGGGTGATCGAATAGTTTCTTGTGATAAAAGGGAAGTTTCTCCCTTGTTGTAATTCTCGGAAGAAAATCCTTTCATTGCAGGTTTTCCTCAAAGTTGGGGTTTCCTGTGTATATCATGTGTACTACAGTTGATGTGTTTGTCTTCTGATTTATTTTCCGTTGTGCATGATAAGTTAGAAAACTCAATGTATATGCAGTTTAAGTTTCCAGTGAAGCAGTTGTTTGTATTTCTAGTTTTTACATTTAGAAAATTGTAAATCAGTTGTTGGGTTTAAAGGAAATCTAACATGGTATCAGAGCTTAGTTTTTGATTGAAGACTAAGCACAAATTTTATCTTTAATAGAAAACATTGTGATTCAGAGGGAACGGGTATATTAGATCGATTTGGTCGTTAGGGCTTCTAGCAGCGCGATTTGTATTCATTAGTTTGATTTATCAATATGTCATATCATGGTCTTAGATTCGAAGATAGATTGGACAGTGCGTCCAACTTCTGTTCGTGGCATGAAAGGATAGTGGTGTTGTTGTAGGAATAGGGAATTTGGGATTTTGTTGACATTGTCCCAGCGGCACCCACTAACCCTCAACAGTTGGTTCAACATAATAAGATGGATGTCAGTACAAGAAGGATCATCTTGGAAGGAGTCAAAGACCACATTATCCCTCACCTAACTAGGAAGAAGAAGGCCAAAGACATGGGCAGCCATCAATGGCCTTTATCAGGGTTCGAGCGAGGCCAGAAAATTGGTGCTCAAGGACAAGCTCAAAAGTGTTAAAATGTCCAAGTCAGACTCAATGGTGTCTTATCTCACCAAATTTTCCAAACTAAACAAGGAATTGGCTGGTGTGGGTGAGACAGTTCCAAATAGAGATCTATTAAATTTTTCCCTATTGTCTCTCACCAAGTCATGGCAAGCCTTCACAGATGGGATATGTGCCCAAGAGAACTTTCCAAATTGGGAGAGGTTATGGGGTGACTACATCCAAGAGGAGATTCGCAGACAAGCTCAAACTAGATCTCGTATTAAAGCGAGAAAGATGAAGAAAATTTGGCTCTAGCCAGCAAAGGGACCAAGTCCAAGGGAAAAAAGAGGAGTGGTGGTGGAGAGTTGAGTTCTAGGGGTGAGAAGAAGAAAAAGGATCTTAATAGGATCAAGTATTTTTCATGCCACCAATTTGGGCATTATGATACTAAATACCTTAACAAGAAGGACCAAGTAGCAGCCTCTCCAGAGATAGACAAGTTCTCTTCTCATTTTGAGAAGTTTTCCCTCATCGCCAATATGGCAAGTTCAATGGCTACCAGCTTATGGTATGTGGATAGCGGTGCATCCTGTCATATGACAGTAAACAAGAAGTATTTCAGCAAACTGTTGAAAAATACATGCAGTTCGACATTGCGAAGGGAGATGATGGGAAGTACTGGGTCAAGGGTATTGGTACAGTTCATTTTGAGAGGGAGTCTGCGAACCCTCTATATCTCAGAGATATTCTTTACATATTGGGGCTCAAGAAGAACCTCATTTTAGTTTCAGCTTTGGAGGATAAGGGGTATGAGCTGACCTTCAAACAAGGTAGGGTTTTCATTAAGCCCTCAGACTCCAAAGTGGTGCAGCAGATTAAGGTTAGGCACAAGAGCTTGTACAGGTTACAGTTTGAGATAGCTGCAACATTAACTAGTAGAGGAGGTCGTGACTCAGGCAGCAAACTTGGAGAGTTGTGGCATAGGCGCATGGGGCCTTTGCACCATGGAGCGCTAAAGATTATTAAGGAGATAGTGACAAGGCTTCCATAGTGCAGCATGGATTAGCATGAGATGTGCAAGGGTTACACACTTGGCAAGTATTCCAAGTCATATTTTCCTAGAAAAGACGACGGGGCCAAGGGTATCTTAGACCTTGTTCATTCAAATGTATGTGGACCTTTCTCTACAGTATCACTTAGTGGGTACAAATATATGTCACCTTCATAGATGATCACTCGAGGAAGGCCTAGATATTTTTCATGAAGAATAAGGATGAGGTCTTCTCGAAGTTTCTGGAGTTTAAGCCTTGATTGAGAATCATACTAGCCAAAAAATCAAGGTACTAAGGTCTGATAATGGCAGGGAGTACACCTCAAATGTATTTAAGGAGTTGTGTGCCAAGGAGGGCACAAGGAGGGAGTTGACCACACCATATAATCCTCAATGGAACAAGGTGGTTGTGCAAGAATAGGGCCATAGTCGGAGCGGCCAAATGCATGTTGCATGATCAAGGGCTAACTATGTTTCTTTGGGCAGAGGCATGCAATACAATAGTTTTCTTGTAGAATTGAAGCCCACACAGTGTTTGTTATGAATAAAATAATCATAAAAATAATAATTAAATAAATAATGACAATAATAATAATAAATAATTAAATAATTAATTATTAACACCATTTATGAAAAGTCGAAGATCAAACAATGCGACCATTCATCTTCGTGGCTAATCAATGCCAATATAGGCAAACTGCCACGAAGGCATGTAATCACCATTCAGTCCTTATTCAATAATACAATTACTTATTTACACATACATACAAGGCTAGACACAATAAATATTCTTGCACTAGGTTTTTCTTTAATAGTGATATCAAAGTCTCTCATCCTCTACCAAATCGCAGCACAATTTGTTCATTACTCCACCACTGTCATTGTTCTGCACTCCTCATTGTTATTATTCTATTGTCATCGTTTTCCCTTGTTCTGTCATTCCCTGCTCTTCTCTGTCATCTGCAGCCTCTTTTGTCCCGATTGTCGCACCTACATACACGTCGATCCTCTGCTTGTGTCCGTCATTATTCAGTGTTCCAAACCAACAGCAATATAATATTGTCCTGATCAATGCCCAAGGGACAAATCTAAACCGTCATGCCTCCACCTCCCACCATCGACTTCTAGTGTTTCCTTATCACCTCCCGACAACCTCCTCATCATTTGTCAAACAATCGCGACCCTCACATTTTGTGGCCATGCCTGTCCCTGCCATTACACTTTCCATGAACCATCTCTCCCTCAATTCATCGCGTCCAGCTCTCTGCCCACTCGCACACGGTCTCCCTGCCCCCACATAACATTAATTAAAGTTGAATTAATTTAATTATAAATTTTATACATATAATTTAGAATATATATATATAGATTATATACACGAAACTTTATATAATATTAATATATATATATTAATATATATATATATATATATATTAATAAAGTTTCGTGTATATAATCTAAATATATATATATATATATAATTATATATATTATATATATATTGAATTATATAATTATATAGTTATATATATATATAAAAAATTTCGCATGTATATAATCAATATATATATGTTTGATTCATATATAGTTAATTAATGAAAAAAAAAGGTTCCGCCAAGAAAAAAGGCAAAATGGTGAACAATGAGGAATTACAATCTGATGTCAATCGCTACAGAGACGAAGTCAACAACGTGCATTATTGCCTCAATAACATAGAAAAATCACAAACAGAATTTAGGGAAGAACAAAAAAATTTGATGTTGATGATGGAGCAAACACTGCAGAAAGACTTAAAATTGATGAAACCACCAAAAGACTTGACGACCATAGCGTACAATTTAATCAATTAATGGAAAAAATTGACATCCTAAGAGTTCAAACTTTTCAAGTACCAGAATCCAACCCGCAAAACAAAAAGGTGCATGAACCTGTTGATCCACCAGAGATATGCTTTCCACGTAGCCAATATTACACTAAATTTCTAGAAAAAAGACTATCAGCGGATTAAAAAGGAGTTACACAAGTACAATGGTAAAGACCATAGAAACGTTATTGTTTGGGTTAATAAAATGGAAGCCATTTTCGAATCAAACCCACCATTAGGTGAACGTGAGAAAATCATGACGACATCCAACAATTTAGAAGCAAAAGCATATGATTGGTTCTTATGGTGGTTTGGCATATGTGGCGCTCGTTCTTTTCATTGGAAGAATTTTGTGGATGTCTTGCTAAAAGGGTTCTACGATGAAGAAGAAGTTGATGTCTATAACAAATTTGTTCATCTCAAGTAAAAAGGGTTTGTGAACGAATATACCCATGAATGGGAAGTATTGGCTACACAACGAAGAGGATTTACTGATGAACTACTTAAAGTGTACAAATGTGGACTTAAAGACTATATTCGTGCAGAAATGAAATTGTACAAACCACAAACTATCGAAAAAGCTAGACATGCCGCAAGGCTTATTGAACAAAAACATAACTTCAACATGCCATTATTCAAGGAAGATGAAAACCAGCAACAATACTCAGGTAAAAAAGAGACAAACAAATGTAGGTATTGTGGAGACAAATGGACGTCAAGACAGAGATGCCTTAACAAGAAATTATATACTTATGAAGTTGAGAAAGAGTTAGATCCTTCAAATAATAAGTCAGAAAAATGGATAAAGAAGAAAAATAATTGTTGCAAGTGTGGAGAAGATTGGACACCGGGACATAAATGTGAAGACTATTACTTTTGGTTCTTATGGTGGTTTGGCAAATATGACGCTCGTTCTTTTCATTGGAAGAAATTTGTGGATGCCTTGCTAAAAAGGTTCTACAATGAAGAAGAAGTTGATGTTAATAACGAATTTGTTCATCTCAAGTAAAAGGGGTCTATAAGCGAATATACACACGAATGGGAAGTCTTGGCTACATGACGAAGAGGATTTACTGATGAACTACTTAAAATGTACAGATGTGGACTTAAAGACTATATTCATTCAAAAATGAAATTGTACAAACCACAAACTATCGAAAAAGCTAGACATGCAGCAAGGCTTATTGAACAAAAACATAACTTCAACATGCCATCATTCAAGGAAGATGAAAACCAGCAACAATACTCAAGTAAAAAAGAGACAAACAAATGTAGGTATTGTGGAGACAAATGGACGTCAGGACAGAGATGCCTTAACAAGAAATTATATACATATGAAGTTGAGAAAGAGTCAGGTCCTTCAAATAATGAGTCAAAAAAATGGATAAAGAAGAAAAATAATTGTTGCAAGTGTGGAGAAGATTGGACACCGAGACATAAATGTGAAGACTATTAGTTTTTGGTAGCAGCGGAAGTGTTCTAGCCTTGAAAATTGGTGGAAAGGCTAAGGCACATGAGTTCTAAAGAACCCATAAACCATTTGGTGAAATTCCACCCGAATTGTATTTTATTAAAATAAATAATATTTTTAATGGAGTTCCTAAGTCTTAACTTAGGGAAATTAAAATATTAATGGGTATTAATCAAAATATGGGTGAGAATGATCTAGAAGGCAGATCAAGTCATGTTTTAATCTTAGCCATTGATTAGAAATTTAATCTCAGTCGTTGAAAACTCAACAGGAAAAGTATAAAATGGAGGCTTGGGGTTCATTTGGAGACACACAGAGAGATTGAGGAAATCAATTTTCTGAGGTGAGAAGTTCTCAGGAGGAAAATCGATTGGGGAGATCTTGCAGCTGAGGAGCAGAGAGAATCTAGGAGGACTTTCGGAAAATACAGAACAGAGAGGCGGAGAGAGCTTGCAGAGAGGTAGTGCAGTAGCCGGGAGAGCTGACGCAGAGGGTAGAGAGAAGGTGATGCAGAGTTGACGCAAAGCCAGCGCAGAAATAGTCGAGGTTAGCCAGTCCTGTGTCGAATCAACCAGAATTCTGCCAAGTGAGGTAAAACTCACTCAGATTTTCCTTTCTCTATAAAGGATTACTAGATGAACATCCTAGATTGTATTCAGATATTTAATGCCAATAATAAGAATCCTCAGATCTGCTGCACTGGTTTTCCCACATTGGGTTTTCCCGGGGACGATTGTCCAAAAACAAGTGTGTCGATGTGATTGTTCACATGCTGATGTTTCTCTTGCCATTTAATTTTTAGTTCTAGTTTGTGAAGTCTGCAACTGAATTTATTTTGGTATTTACTGAAGTATTGGTAAATAACTTATCATAAATAAGTAAGAGAAATAAATCAATTATTGTAGCAAATTTTCACAAAGACATGTCCTAACGTTAGTATAAAATAGTAGATGGAAGACAAGTTGAAGTACAAGAACCTGATGAAGAAATGACTATAGCGCACAATGCATATTCAGATTCTGAAGAAACATCACAAGAAGCATCATTTGCTACAATCTCATGTGACCAGCAAAATCAGGATGAAGAAAGCAATTTTTCAGAAGATCAAAAACAACAAGCCACTGCGAAATATGTTCAACCACACCTTCAAAAGCAGAGAAACCAATCTCCAAAAAGAAAGAACACTAAGGTTACAACACCACCAGCAAACATAATGAGGAGATTACACCCTAAAACCCAAAGCTTAAAGGGATCATAAGAGGCAAAAGTGTCAATATACTTGCAAATTTTGGTAGTATTCATAATTGTATAAACATTGATCTCGTTAAACAACTTAATCTTAGTATGCGCCCAATCAAGGCCCTGACCATGACTATCGCTACTGGACAAAAGTTCAACGAGATAAGAGAATGTCATAAGATTTTAATCCAGATACAAGAACTAGAACTACAGACGGAATTCTTTGCCCTACCGCTCAAAGAAATGGATAGTGTGCTAGGTGTAGAATGGTTAATACAATTAGAAAGTTATACTGTAAACCTTGAAGAACAAGTCATGGTGTTTAATTGGCAAGCACGACACCATAAATTATATAGTGTTGACGGTCCCAGCTTCAAGGAAGGTGCAAATACATGAAAACTTCACGAACTCATAAGGCACAAACAAATTCAAACTAAATAGACGCCATTCCATAGCAACGTGTTCACTTAAAGGAAACCCTACATGTTATGCTTTAAGGACAACACATCTCTAAGGGAGGGGCAATGTTATGAATAAAATGTTAATTAAATAAATAATGACAATAATAATAATAATAATAATTAATTATTAACACCATTTATGAAAAGTCAAAGGTCAAACAATGTGACCATTCAGCTTCGTGGGCAGTCAATGCCTATATAAGAAAACTGCCATGAAAGCTTGTACTCACCATTCAGTTCTTATTCAATAATACAATTACTTATTTACACGTATATACAAGACTACACACAATAAATATTCTTGCACCAGGTTTTTCTCTAACAGTGTTGGGCCGAGTTACACCAGAGGTGTTTACAGAGAAGAAACAAAATCTGTCTCATTTTCACCTATTCGATAGCCTTGTATATTTCCATGTATCAGAGGAGAAAAGGAAGAAGCTAAAGCCCACAACAGAGAAGGGTATCTTCGTTTGTTAGAGCAAAACATCCAAGGTGTAGAGGGTGTACATTCCAGTGAATAAAAAAACAATCATCAGGAGAGATGTGTGTTAATTTTCACATGTTCTATGATGTTATAATCACTTAAAACATGTCGCATTCAATTTCATTCACCCCGTTAATAGTTAAGTAATTGTAGATATAATAGTAAATAGTAATGCACAATATAAGATAATGAAGCACAATGAGACATTGACATTTTGGTCAAAGCCCAGGCCAAAACCCCACAAGGAAGAAAACCCAGAAACAATTCTTCTTCTTAGATTATCAATCAATGTTCAATTGAGACACATAATCCAATTTGTACATCCATAAACCAGTCAAAGTCAACCCTTTGACTTCCAAGTCAAATCTAGTCAAATGAGAGACAAAAAAAGTCAACTCTAGTCAAAGATCACAGTCAGCAATAGAGGGCCAAATTTCGGCCTGTGGAAGACAGTCAAACCTCAGTCAACAGATCCCTGAAATGCCTTAGTCAAACCTTGTGGTCAACGCCCAAAATTTCAGTTAACACAAAGAGAGATTTGATCAACACAACAGAATATTCTCGTCAAAGATTTGGCCTTCTAAGGCAGTCAAACAGAGTCAAGGTCTTCCTGCAATTCTCGGTCAAAGGAGAGTTGACAGTGCTCAACCTTAGCCAATGTGCCCAAAACAAAGGTAATATGCGGTCAAACACAGTCAAAGTTTCCTGGAATATTCAGCCTCTCAAGATAGTCCGAAAACTCAATCAAATCCAATCAACCCAAGTCAACGTAGGTCAAAAGAGAGAGAAAGGTGTTTGTCAATGCAGAACAGAGAATGTCTCCTTGCTCCTTCGTACGTGTCGAATTACCTCTGACAATTTTAGATCTAATTGTGATGATGTGACGTGCCAAAATGATCTCCAATGATGGTCCATTTATATATCGTTTTGGAGGAGCCACTTCACCTAATTTGCACGATATGGGGAAACCGGTACAAGTTTCCGAAACAAGTCCGGGTACAAAACATGAACCCCACAAATTTTATAAACGGGGAATCGTTACATATATATATATATATATGTTATGACATTTAAGAAATGTTATGTGCAATCATAAAGCATACATGATACATTGTTACGTTATGATTAAATTGTCCAATGTCATTGCAAAAATATCAATTTGTAATATTCCTAATTAGCTATGGCTCATTGGAATATTCGATTTTGTTCAATTTTTTTTGCCTTCTATAGTTATTTGTAAATAAAAAAGTGAGGAAAGGGAAACATAACTCACTTTAGAATAAAAAGTCACTTCCTAGGTAGCACAACGTTGTGACTTAAGGGGGAACCAAGGGGGCCAAAGGGGGACGCAAAAATGGGGCCCACGCAGACACATGGAGGGACTGCGCAGGGGGGAAGGAACACATGGCAAGAAGGGGATCACGCAGGAGAAGGTGAGCCTAGGGATTGTGAGAGGCAGAGGCTATAAAATAGAGAGGAACCCCCTCATTTGGCATCATTCGATTATGTGCATTGTGAGCTAGTCATTTCGACTTAGAGCATGCTCGTTGTTTAGCTAGTCTGCAGCACTGTTTAGTGCATCGAGTGTCTCCGTTCGGAGATCTCACCCTTAGCCCCGAGGGACTTCGAGTGCCTGCTCGGGCAAGGGATTTCCTTTGGTGTTTTCAGCAGTAGTTTCATCAGCATTCCAGTAGCCGTTTTAGCCGCGTTTTGGAGGATTGCACAGCACTAGGAGAGGGACGCAGTTCTTTCTAGTAGCTGTTGGAGATTGGGGTTTGCAGGAGGATTTATGCTGTGTGAGTGAGCAAGGGACCAGCCCTTGCCCATTGGAGGATTTTGGCAGAATTTTCAGGTGGATTTTCAGGCAGAGTTTAGAGGGGTTTTCAGAGGCAGCACAGAGCCTTGGAGGAACTGCGCAGAACCCCAGGAGGGTTATTTTCGAGGGTCGGCTATTCTAGGAAAGCTTTCTGGGTTTTTCTGGGTTTCTTGAGTAGAGCCCGAATCCAAAGTTCCAGCTTTTTCAAAGGAGGGGAGCAGCCCCAAATCATCATTTGTTTCCTAGCAGCAGCAATCGCACAACCACAGCATCCACGCAAAGAGGCCATTCTGTCATTCTGAGAGTATTTCTTCACTTGCCTGGTGCAAGTCAAGGTGCCATCTGTCTGATCACCTCTTGTACTCATTTTATTGCTCAGTATAACAAAATGGCTTAGCACTTTCTCGCTGCATTTCTTGTATCTGCTTATATTTCCGATTTACATTATTATATGTTGTTCCACTGTTATTTTATCACTTCTGGGTTATGATATCATTTGCACATATTTAGTTAGAGTTTTTTGCTAGGGTTCATGGTTTATTCCGGGTTCAAAATATTACAGTGGTATCAGAGCATAGATCTGGCTCAGCCTGTGGAGCTGGCAATCTATGACACCAGAGGAAAAACCATACATTTGTTACAGAGGTAAGAGGTACAGAGATATTGGACGTAGGTTGGAGAATACCTATGGAGAGGGAGATTGTGTTCCTGTGGCAGACGCAGAGCAAGGGGAACCTATGGTAGACACAAAACAAAGAGAGCCAGTAGTGGACGCAGAGCAGATGGCAGACAAGGACGGGAAAGGATTTGCGGATATGCTCCTCAAATCAGTGCAGGATCTATCGAGACAGATTGAGGTGATGGGGCAGAGATTCACAGCAATAGAGGCCAGACAGCGTGAGAGCCCATGAGTTTTTTAGATTGGAGAGGGATCAGGTGCATCCCATCACTTGCCAGAGCAGTGTGATACTGCGCAGCAAGTGGCCTCACATGCCCCTACACGCCCTACCATGCCCACTTTCTTAGGAGCAAACATGAGGGTCGTAGCCCAGCAAGAGGCAGAGCCCAGACATATGGGCGATTATTTTGCAGAGTACCAGGCCTATGGGCAGGAGTTCAAGGAAGCCCTCTCATTCAGAGATTTTGTTCAGCTCTAGCGGGATAGCAGACCCCGCGACCATCACAGAGGGTACCGGCATTAACATGATGGCAATACCCACCGTGCAATGAGTAGATTCCACTTGCCTACATTTGATGGCTCATCAAACAGTTCGGCAAAATCTTGGGTGGAGAAGCTAGACATTTATTTCCAGCTTAGCCAGATGTCGGAGGCAAAGGCCATCAAGGTGGCAACGTTGCATTTGGAAGGCGAGGCCCAGGATTGGTGGTTTCATGGGATGGTTACACTGGGGCACTCCACAGTGACGACATATGTCGAGTTTACCAGGAGACTGGTGGAGCGATTTGATCGGAGGGATCCAGAGCAGCATTTTGTTAAGCTGACAAGGCTCAAACAGACAGGGAGCCCAGAGACCTATATTGCAAATTTCCTGAGGGTCTTCGTGATGGTGCCAGACCTCTCCACAGCACAGAGGGTCTATATGTATGTTGAGGGGTTAGCAGAGCCACTTCAAGGTCTAGTCCGATCCACTAGACCAGCTACGCTCCAGGACACTATCAGCAGGACCCGGGACTTACAAGATGTTTTACCCAGGACCCGGGACTTACAAGATGTTTTACCCAGGACCCGGACACCTTACCCCCAAAGACAGCCTTTTTAGTCTACGAGGAAGGACGTGAGGATTCCACCTCCAAAGGGGAATCCAAGACGAGTACAGATTGAGGACGATGTCAAGAGGGAGCTGAAGAAGAAGCGGTTGTGCTTCACCTATCAGGAGTCGTGGGCACCAGGACATAAATGTGCTGCTGGCAAAGCACATTTTATTGAGGTCTTCTCTGAGAGCAGTGGAGAAGAGGATGACGAGGAGGATGTGGAGGCAAGAGATAGCCACGCCATACAGGGACCCTTGCCACCTCCACCACCACCAGCAGGTGGTGCATCTTTTGCACCCACCGGAGGGGCCCTTGCAACGTTGCGAGGAGTTCCCAAGTATCTGATGCTACGCGTACGAGGGACAGTATGTGGCCAGCGCGTATCAGTTTTGGTTGAAAGTGGGGCAACCCACAACTTCATCAATGCACAGATGGTTGAGCGGAGAGGCATTCAAACAGAGAGCTTCGATGGGTTTTCAGTATTGGTCCCAGGAGATCAGACCATGATGTGTGCTTGTTATGTTCCAAAGCTTTCAGTGACGATGGGCACCTACACATTAACTGACCACTTTTTCGTGGTCGATATTCTAGACACCAACATGATACTGGGTGTCCAGTGGCTTATTACTCTGGGGAGGTCACGACGGATTGGAAGACCCTAGAGATGGAGTGGGATGATGAGAAGACAGGGAGGCACGAGAAGATACAGGGACAGCACACATATCCACCTCAAACTGTGTCGGCTCATCGGATGGAGGCAGTCTTCCGAAAGGGAGACATAGAGTGGGCAATGGAGCTACGTGCATCAAAGGCAGGGACCACAGGGCAGACAGTGCATCTAGAGATCGAGTCCATCCTTGATCGGTATGCCATAGTGTTTGGTGAGATTCCACCAGGACAACCACCAAATCGAGGATTTGAGCACACTATCGAGCTTGATCAGGGCATCCAAGTAGTGATCACCACCCCCTATAGGCACCCCAAGGCCTATCGGGACGAGATTGAGCGGGCTATCCAGGAGTTGCTGGCTTTTGGGCACATTCGACCGAGCACGAGTCCTTTTGCTTCTTCTATGGTGTTGGTGAAGAAGGACGGTACATTGAAAATGTGCATTGACTACAGGGCCCTGAACAAGAAGACCCTGAAGAACAGGTACCCTATACCCAGGATGGATAAGTTGAGGGGAGCACGATTCTTCTCAAAGATCGATTTGAGATCTGGGTACCATCAGATTCGCGTGAGGGAGCAGGATATTCCCAAGACCGCCTTCAGGTGTCACTATGGGCACTTTGAGTTCTTGGTGATGCCTTTTGGGCTAACCAACGCCCCAGCTACATTTCAGTCCTACATGAATCACATCTTCCGTAGTCATTTGAGGAAGTTTGTGTTGGTATTCTTCAATGATATTCTCATTTACAGCAGGACTTGTGAGGAGCATCTCCAACACATTGAGACAGTATTGTGTATCTTACAGGAGCAGCAGTTCTATGCCAAACTCTCCAAGTGTGAGTTTGGGTTGACGGAGATGTTGTATCTGGGACACATCATAGGGGTGGACGGAGTGAGGGTCCACGAGGAGAAGATTAAGGCCATCAGGGAATGGCTGGAGCCGAGAAATGTTACGGAACTTCGAGGATTCATTGGCATTTGCACTTATTACTGGAAGTTCGTCAAAGGTTTCTCACAGCGTGCTGCACCCCTGACAGATTTGACGAAAAAGGTGGCATTCAGTTGGTCAGATACAGCGCAGCGAGCCTTTGACAGGCTCAAGGAGGTTATGAGCAGCTGCCCAGTGCTTGCATTGCCAGATTTTACGCAGCCATTTGTCTTGGAGTGTGATGCGTCGAGAGAGGGGATCGGTGCAGTATTGATGCAGGGAGGTCACCCCATAGCCTTTGAGAGCCGGAAGCTCCTTCCACACGAGAGGTTGTATTCTATATACGACAAGGAGATGCTAGCCATTATGCATGCATTGGCTAAGTACCGGCAGTATTTGGTGGGTAACAAGTTCAAGGTGAGGACTGATCACAACAGCCTCAAGTTCTTTTTGGAGCAAAAGCAGCTACAGGAGAGGGAGCAGAAGTGGATCAGCAAGATCTAAGCATATGAATTTGACATTGAGTATGTCAAGGGAAAGAACAACGTGGTAGCAGATGCCTTTTCACATAGACTAGCCACATTGTCTCTTATGAGCTTGGATACCGATTAGAGGGCTTGACTCTTAGTAGAGTACTCCAAGGACAGGTTTGCATGTGAGGTTCTGGATGGGTAGGTGGCAGATGACAGGTACAGGGTGTTCGATGAGATCATCTATTACAAGGATCAGATCTTCTTGACTAAGGGGTCTCAGCTCAAGAAGAAGATACTCCAGGCATCACATGATTCCCCTTTGGCAGGACATCAGGGTTTTAACAAAACCTATAGGGCCATTAGGGAGAGGTTCTCATGGAAGGGCCTCAAGGAGGACGTACTCCAACACATCCAGGAGTGCGATGTTTGCCAGAGGAACAAGGGAGAGATGAGCCATCCCGCAGGATTATTGCAGCCTCTTCCCATTCCGGAGGGGAAATGGGAGAGTATTTCGATGGATTTCATCACAGGGTTGCCCATGGTACAGGGCAAGGATTGTATCTTTGTCGTCATTGATCGACTGACGAAGTACACACATTTCTTTGCCATATCTGCACACTATATAGCAACACAGGTGGCCGAGCTGTTCTTCAGGGAGATCTTCAGGCTACATGATCTTCCTAAGACCATCGTCAGTGACAGGGACAGCCGTTTCATGGGCAGGTTTTGGCAGGAGCTTTTCCAATTGGTGGGGACGGAGTTGACACCAAGTACCAGCTATCACCCACAGACGGAGATAATTAACAAGTGGTTGGAGGGCTACTTGCGTAACTATGTCAGTGGGTAGCAGCGAGCATGGCTAAAGTGGATGCATCTGGGGGAGTACTGCTACAATACTTCACATCACATGTCCATTGGTATGTCACCATTCTATGCCTTATATGGGTATCATCCTTTATCTTTTATCGACATGATGTTTGGTGATAGCAGGGCTCCTAGAGCCAAGATTTGGATCCAAGAGAGTCAGGATATCCTCCGAGCTCTCAAGGATAACATGGCTATAGCGCAGAACCAGCAAAAGCTGTATGCCAACAAGGGTCGGGTGGAGAGGCAGTTCGAGGTAGGGGATATGGTCTACCTACGATTACAGCCATACCGACAGTCATTACTGAAGCAGAAGGGGGCTGAGAAGCTCAAGCCCCGCTTTTATGGGCCATACAGGGTGATATGCAGGATTGGACAGGTTGCATATGAGTTGGAGTTGCCCCAAGGCAGCAAGATTCATAACATTTTCCATGTATCATGCCTGAAGAAGGCATTGGGGCAGTGGGTGACCATGACGATGAGGGGCATTTAGTATTGCAGCCAGAGGCTATCATTGACACTAGGGAGAGGCGGCTGCGGAGCATAACGGTCCGGGAATTCTTGGTGAGGTAGAAGAATTTGCTAGATGAGGATGCCACTTGGGAGAGTGAGAAGATCTTACAGCATCCATCACTTCAGTTGGTTGAGGACAAGCAACATTTTGCCGGTGGTGACTCTAATACTCCTAATTAGCTATGGCTAATTGGAATATTCAATTTTGTTCAATTTTTTTTGCCTTCTATAGTTATTTGTAAATAAAAAAGTGAGGAAAGGGGAACATAACTCACTTTAGAATAAAAAGTCACTTCCTAGGTAGCACAACGTTGTGACTTAAGGGGGAACCAAGGGGGCCAAAGGGGGGCGGAGAAATGGGGCCCAAGCAGACACATGGAGGGACTGCGCAGGAGGGAAGGAACACATGGCAAGAAGGGGATAACGCAAGAGAAGGTGAGCCTAGGGATTGTGAGAGGCAGAGGCTATAAAATAGAGAGGAACCCCCTCATTTGGAATCATTCGATTATGTGCATTGTGAGCTAGTCATTTCGACTTAGAGCATGCTGGCTGTTTAGCTAGTCTATAGCACTGTTTAGTGCATCGAGTGTCTCCATTCGAAGATCTCACCCTTAGCCTTGGGGGACTTCGAGTGCCTACTCAGGCAAGGTATTTCCTTTGGTGTTTCAGCAGTAGTTTCATCAGCATCTAGTAGCCATTTTAGCCGCGTTTTGGAGGACTACGCAGCACTGGGAGAGGGACGCAGTTCTTTCTGGCAGCTGTTGGAGATTGGGGTTTGCAAGAGGATTTATGCTGTGTGAGTTAGCAGGGGACCAGCCCTTGCCCATTGGAGGATTTTGGCAGAATTTTCAGGTCGAGTTTCAGGCAGAGTTTAGAGGGGTTTTCAGCGGCAGCGCAGAGCCTTGGAGGAACTGCACAGAACCCCAGGAGGGTTATTTTCGAGGGTCGGCTATTCTAGGAAAGCTTTCTGGGTTTTTCTGGGTTTCTTGAGTAGAGCCCGAATCTAGAGTTTCAGCTTTTTCAGAGGGAGGCAGCGCCAAATCATCATTTGTTTCCTAGCAGCAGCAACAACACAACCGCAACATCCATGCAGAGAGGCCATTCTGTCATTCTGAGAGTATTTCTTCACTTGCTTGGTGCAAGTCAAGGTGCCATCTGTCTGATCACCTCTTGTACTCATTTTATTGCTCAGTATATAGCTTAGCCCTTTCTCGCTGCATTTCTTGTATCTACTTATATTTCCGGTTTACATTATTATATGTTGTTCCACTGTTATTTTATCACTTCTGGGTTATGATATCATTTGCACATATTTAGTTGGAGTTTTTTTGCTGGGGTTCGTGGTTTATTCTGAGTTCGGAATATTACACAATTATACATGATGATGAAACATACTAGCATCACATTTACTCATGAATTATCACATAATGAAAGCAGTAATATCCAAAATAAGCCTTGATAAATGAGGTTTATTATAAATATATATCCAAAATCAGCGTTTATTATATATATGAGGTTGAAAGTACAATGCTACATCAACAAGTATCAAACTATGGACAATGAACACATATAGACTATAAAGACTAATAGTCTTCAATCTTCATCATCATCATCATAATCCTCATCAAAAATAGAAGAATCATGCTCAGCAGTGGATGGTGGAGTTGAAGAAGATGATTGGCCAATTCCACTTCTAGGCTCTTGGTCATCAATATTTAGGGAAACAAGAGAGAGCTCCAAATCAAGATTTTTTGGATCCACATCCAAGTATTTAGAAGGACAACTACTATATTCTGGACCCCTACAAGATAAAAAAATTTAAAACGAAAAAAGAAAAAAAGGTTAATTTGGCGGAAACGCAATTGTACAGTCTTGCAACGTGTTTCTGGTCGTACTAGACCACGTTTCAGCCTCGTGAACTGAGCCATTATGGCTCGAAACAAGTTTCAAGACCGTACCACACACATTTTGATGTTTTTGTTTCATTTTTGGGTGAAACAACCTCCTGCCCAGCGTTTCCTGCAACATAGCATTTCACATGTGGGGCCAACTTGTCTTTCATGAGGCTAACTTGGTCAAACTTGTAAATTTGAATTTTCTCCATCATTTTGTAAATGTAATTCTAACAAAAGCTACCAATTTTCAACACTCCCTCTCAGCTAGGGATGAATTTCTAGCTACATCATAAGTCTTATCTCATATGTACATGTCTCAACAAATGGGAAGCAGATAGTTGCATCATCATCCCATCTCATCTCATCTCATCTCAGTTGAACAATGACGACACAATCATAGAAGAAGAAGAATAATCCACACTGACAATAGGGGAGATCTATTTATCACAACCAAGTCCATGGCAGTCATAAATTACCTTGGTAAAGATCACACACCCTACGTCCACTGACTGATCCTCACCCAACTTGATCCTTAGCGATCAAGTGGTAGAACACCTGCATCCAACACTCACGGGAGATCAATTTACCACAACCAAGTCTATGGTAGTTGCGTTTAACATTGGTAAAGATCACACACACCTAAGTCTCCTCACCCAATTTCCAGATGGGTGGCAATCTTGGCAAGCTTACCCATCTCAATATGGCCCTTGGTCGATTATGACTCGAAGGTGACTTGCAGGTAGGATGCATACTGGATTAAGTACTCAGCCAAGTCCATGGATTCAAGGAGTAACCTCACACCTAGGAGCCTTGCTACTCATCCCACCCCCACTATGTCCATGGCTAATCAAAAGACTGGGGGAAGAGCATATGCTCATTGTTCTCGATCAGTAGTGTTCCCTACCAAGGAGAGATACATTCTCCTACACTCCAAGTTGCTCTCTGAAGAATAAGAACTTCGCTTTCCGCAAAGGCTTGGTGAGAATGTGTGCAACCTACTCATCTGTTGAGATGTGTTGGAGCCTCACTGCTCCTCTCTGTACCATATCTCTGATATAGTGCTACTTGATCTTGATGTGCTTTGACCTTGTTGTTGCCTGGATTGTACAAGCACCGCAATAATGCTTAGGACAAGGGTTGTCAATCTGATCTCTGCCCACTCCGTTCTAGTTGTCTCCCAACCGCAAGCTATGGGGGGTAGTCCCTATGGAATGAGATGAAATAAAACAAGTTGGAAACCAACTTGTTTGGGGAGACACGGATGAGTGGCCTAGCCAATTGTTTGAAATTAAGCAAGATTATTGATTAGACTAGATTTTCTGTTATGAGACCAGTGCCTTAATGGAGTCACAAATTCTTGCTTCCTATAAATTGGAACCAAATGACTAGATGGACACTTGCTGCTTGAATGGTTGACTAACCTATATGATGTGCAAATCCTAGAACCTATGTGAGATGCAGTAATCTTGGTAAATTTTAGTTAAATACCTAGTCTAAGTGTTACCTTCCTTTAACTATTTTGAAGTTGGGCTCCAAGGTAGGTTGTGGGAAGGAGGCTAACAGGAAGCAAACTTGAGCTTGATTAACGATACATTCTATTAGGCTTCTATCACCCGATGCCTCTAGCACTATAGAGACTGTAGCTCTGACGAATGCAATATCATCGTGTTAACCACCGAAGAGTTGTCGAGGCCCCTTAAGCTAGATAAGAAGGGTTGTCCTATATCTCTATCAACCTAGCTTATGCTAAGTAAATTATTAATGCAAATCTAGATCTAGTATACTTATGCAAGAGATTATGAGTGAGATTTATCTTGAGTTCAGATTTTCTTAAGTTGTTTAAGTACTTAATTATAAATTTTTTAAGCGTATTTAGCAATAGTGAATTGCAATCTTAGACAAAGACAAAATGCTTAGAGATAAAAGTGTAAACTTCAACAATATTCCACAAGATACCAAGTAACCCAAGATGCCAAATGCTTAAAATAGTCAAGCAAGATGTTGATCACAGATTTATGACAATTTATACCAACAATACTACCTCGGAAAATTCAGATCTTATCAATGTTGTAATAGCAGTGCATATACCACTTCAAATTATGAAACTTGTCAAACACCGAAATTCTGATGACCACTAAATGTAATTCACCTTGTTTAGATCACTTTAAGATGATGTATTCAATAAAATTTCAGATCTGATTCTTGATTTGCAGCAGTAAATAAAGACAGGTTAGCAAGATAATGTTGCCAAATATAGATGGTCAATATGCCCAAAAATAGCAAAATTCACTAGAACTTGAAAATTTCAATTTTAGGGCTTTTAGAGAGTTTGACTCCACAATTTTTAGAACTTATATGTTTATACAGCAGTAAGTTAAACACAAATCAGCAAACCAATCAAGTTAAAATAGATGCCCAATATTTCCAAAAATAAAGAGAAAAAAAAAACTGGAAATTGAAAATTTCAATTTTTTGCCCTTATTAAGTATTTGATTCAGAAATTTCAGATCTGCAGAAAATTTAAGCTATGCAGAAAAAATCCAGCAAGCTTAAAGCTTAGATCTAGATCAAAACTCAAATACCCAAGAGGCCAAAATGTGTGAAATAGAAATTTTGCAATTTTAAATGACTTTGACCATTTAGTTTGTGATTTTAAGGCCTAATTATTAACAATTTGTTAGCTTTAATAAAACTGCGGAAAACAAAGGTCTAAAAGTCAAACCCTAGGCCTAAGACCTCGAAGATCCCACCATTGAAAATCTTTGAAACTTTGGGATCACTTTGCCGCCTGAAAAATAAGAATTTTGAGGCCTTAATCCTGCAAAACAACCAAGTATTTAGCTGTAAAACTTCAGCTTAGGGTTTTAGGCCAATTTTTGGGCAAAACAGACCAAGAACTGGAGAACAAGGCTAAAGGAGGCAACTTTGCGGGGATAAATGGTCTAGGATGATAGATCGGGACAAAAAGATGAAGAATATGGCTTTAAAGGGCCAACGCTATGCCTAATGAGGCTAGCATTTGGGAAAAGGATGGTATGGAGGCCTAGGGCAAGGCAAATTTGGGCCTAGAAGTTCCAAAAAGTTTGAAACCCTTGCTCAAAAAAATTTATGCTTCATTTCCCTTGATTTTTCTGTTGTAATTTCTAAGTCTAACACGTTAGAAATTCTTCCTGCATTATCTGGTTTATTTCACGTACTTGTTTATTACTCAACAAGTTATTTAACCATATAAGGACTGAAAATAAACACAAATGCAGTCTCAACTCATATACAGATCATCAACTGAAATAATAGACAAACACACAAGAGACACCATTATTTTTGGACAATCATCCCCAGAAAAACCCAACTTGGGAAAACCGGCGCAACAGTTTTGAGAGTTTTATTATTAAGTAGCTTTCTCGAGTACAACTAGGGTGCCAAACTGGCTCACCCAACAAAGATTTCTATCCAGCAGTAATACCTCTCTTCGAAAGCAGAAATTCAGCAAGTCTACCCCACGAAAATCCTTCCAGCACTTCTCCAAGGCTCTGTGTCAGCCCTACTAGCCTCTGCGTAGCTCTAGAACCCCCTGCGTTAGCCCTCTGCCTCTCTACATAAGTTCTCTGGCCTTCTACGTCACCCACGCAAGCCCTGCTAGCCTCTGCAGAGTCTCTCTAGCCTTTTGCATGGCTCCTGCTGGCTCTGCGTAGCCTCCTCAATCTTGTGTTGGCCCTCTGACACTATCTCTGCCTCTCTATTATGTACTCACTGCCCCTCGCTATAACTCAGATCACTGGTTCGATTTCTTTCAGTAAACGCCGCTCCAGAAAATCGAACTGACTGATCAATCTTGGTGTATCTCGAACTAACCCTCTAGCCTCCTCTTATACCTTTCTTGTTGAGTCTTCAACAATTGAGATTAAGTCCCCAATCAACGGCTAAGATTAGATTTGGCTTGATCCATGTCACTTAGAACATTCTCACCCAATTTTATATTAATAACCATTAATATTTTAATTTTCCTAAGTTTAGACTTCGAAACCCCATTAAAAATATTAATTATTTTAATATCTCTCTAACCAGGTGGAATTTCCTCAAAGCATTTATGGGTCTTGGAGATCTCATGTGCTTTAGCCTCTCCACCAAGTTTCATGGCTAGAGTGTTGAAGTTTCTAAGTTAACTTAGTTAGAAACCCTCCATGCACTTTATCTTATTTATTCCTACCTACTTGTTATTTTCCTTAACAAGTTATATAGAATGTAAATACTAAAAATAAACACTGGTGCATGCTCAACATATTACAGATCATCAACTAAAAGAAACAGAAACAAACACACCAAATGACACCATTATTTTTGGACTAATGTCCCCAGAAAAATCCAATGTGGGAAAACTGATGCAGCTATCTGAGGGTTTTCTTATTAAGCAATATCAGAGTACAATCTGGGTGCCGAAACTGGCCTACCCAACAAAGAATTTCCTTGGCAGTAATACCTCAGTGTTTCTGACAAATCTACTGGTTGAAACCCCGGATAATCCTTTCGATAGCTACTCAGCACCAATCTGCCGCAGAAACCCCAACGTCAGCCTCTCTAAACTGTGTCCGCCCCTCTTTGCCTCACGCTGGCCCTATGTCACCCCGGATGGGTCTGCGTCATCACTGGGAGGCCCTGCGTCAGCCCTCTGGCCCTCTACGTCAGTCACGCTAGCCTTTCTGAGGCTCTGTGCAGCTCCCGGCTACCTCTACATGGCCCTATGTGAACCCTAGCTGACTCTGCGTCAATCTCCTTGGCTATTGCACTGCTCTCCCAGCACTATCTCTGCCTCTCTCTCTTTATACTCAAATGCCCCTCAACTGCATCTCTCGATCATTAATTCTATCTCTCTTAGCAAATCCCGCTCTAGAGAATAGAATGACTAATCACTCTGGTGTACTCTCTAAGTAACCCTCAAGCCTCCTCTTATACTTTTCCTATTGACATATCAACGGCCAAGATTAAATCCCTAATCAACGGCTAATATTAGATCTGGCTTGATCCATGTCTTTTGGACCATTCTAACGCAGTTTCATATTAATACACATTAATATTTTATTTTCCCTAAGTTTAGAATTAGGGACTCCATTAAAATATTAATTATTTTAATATATCTTGAACTGTTTAGAATCTACCCAAACCCTTTCTGGGTATTGGAGATCTCATGCGCCCCAACCTCTCCACCAAATTTCATGGCTAGAGCACATCCGATGCTACCCTAAATCAACACTCCCTCTTAGCGAGGACTATGCTCTAACAATACTCCTTACTGAGTATTACTTTGATCATCTGGCATTGGTACCCGTGTTGATGCTAGGCCTCCCTGCCCAAAATCCTCTGCACTACTGCATCATGTATTGTTGCCCATGGTTCTGCCACTGCCACTGCTGCATCTGTACGATAGGTCCCTCTGCATCTGTGCTATTGTTGGTCCCACTGCACCCCCTCTCATCATGTTGCATCGTGCTGCCCACTTCTACACTACAACTCAGTTACTGAGAAGTAAGTAATTGATCTCCCAACCTGACCTCCCTGTTAGGCTAGAGACACCCACTCATGCTGAAGCTCCCTCTGTCGCTGACAAGTGCTCCCTCTCTGACCTCTGCGCTGCTGCAACAACTCCTTGCATCTCACACCATTGCACACCTCTCTGTGATGTCCTGCACTGGTGCAACACTCCTATGCCTCTCGCACTATTGCAGCCTACTAGCCTTACGTTATCTTGGGACTCTTGCAATGTAGCTCTCTCTGTCGCTCCATCTGCATCCGTCTTTACCCGACTCAGCCAGTCCTGCTACTCCTCTTCGGGGCTCCCGTAGCAAGGTCTAATCCAAGAGGCTGGGTACCTCAAGGATCCTACCCCTCATCGCCTGTAGTCCGCCTGACTACAGCTCGATGTCTCCCCACTTTTGCTCAAGTGGTGCATGTGCACTCATGGCACAGTCATTGTCTGTCAAAACTTCCTTCTCTGTTCATGCTGGCGCTGCCTTAGTCTCGGAAGACTCTCCCTTACTCTTCTTCCTTGGACACTGGGTTGCATAATGACCCAGCTCCCCACAATGGAAGCACTTGATCTTGGAGAGATCCTTCTTCTTCCGCTTGTTCTGCTTTCCCTCAGATGCTAGGGCCACATCTTCCTCCTCCTGCTTGACTTTGATCCCCTTGCTGCTGCTACCTGTCTTCGACTGTCATCTGATCTCTTCCTAGTGAAGAGCTTCCCACATCTCGTCCCAAGGTGGGAGTGTCCCTCTACCCAATATACTCTGGACAAATGCCTCCCAGTATTCTAAGATAGCATCCAGGGTTGTCCTCACCATAAGCTCCTGATCTGATGTCGCCCGTATAGCAATCGACTAATCACGAATCTCATTCAGTTCTCCGAGGAAGGTGTAAATCGATTCTCCCTTCTTCATCTGATACGACCTCAACTAATTCTCAAGCAGCATTCTTCTCTGCATAGAAGTATGCTGGTACAGCTTCTTAAGAGCCTCCCACATCTCAAATGTCGTTTTTCTTGGCTATGTGTGGTACTACATGATCCTTGACCCCATCAAGGATAATGCTCTTGGCCCTCACCATCGCCTCCTTGTACCTGTCATTATCATTGGGGTCCACTGGGACAGTTATTACCTTCAACGCGAAGTTCTTGACACGATTCCTGTCAAGTACAGATAAGATTTTGGCCTTCCAGATTGCGAAGTTCGATGCTCCGTCCAATCTATCCTGGTCTCTTACTTCATGTAGTGCCATGATGCTCCTCTACTTCCCTCCTGGAAGTTCTCTGTTCGACTCCTCCGAGTCTCTAGTTCCCGTCTGGAAGTTCTCTTCTGGACTCCCTCTAAGTCCTGATTTCCCTCCTAGAAATCCTTCTGCCGCTGTCGAGATGCCCCCTACTCTAATCGTCTTGTGCAACCACACCACTAATCCGGGTTCTTCGGCAAGAAACCCTCAGTAACAACTCCTTTGGCCTTGTTCTATCAGGTATTGTTCTAACTATAGTACCTCACCAGCTCCACTCTGCAATATTCTCGTAGCCTTCTAAACCCTAGCAACCTGAAGGTGAGAGCTCCTAGGCTCTGCGCAATCCCAACACCAGCGACCCAGCCTCCTCAACCAACTGCATCATCCCTCCCAGCTACTGTGTGGCTCTGCATGAGGCTTCTTTTGCCTTCCTTAGCCTCTGCGCTGCCTCTTCCCAGCTCACCCTTGATGACGCAAGCACTCGTCACCCTTCCTTGTTGCTGCTCTGTTAGAAACAACTTCTGTCACCTTGGGAAAGCTGTTTTCCGCTGCTATTACTCTGCTTGACTGATGTCCTTTAGTCCTCTTGTGATCTACAATCACGCTCTAATACCATGTTGAAGTTTCTAAGTTTACTTATAGTTAGAAACCCTCCATGCACTTAATCTGATTTATTCCTACCTACCTGTTATTTTCCTTAACAAGTTATTTACAATGTAAATACTGAAAATAAAAACTGGTATGCTCAACATATTACAGATCATCAACTAAAAGAAACAGAGACAAACACACCATATGACGGCATTATTTTTGGACTAATGTCCCCGAAAAAACCCAATGTGCGAAAACTGGTGTAGCTATCTAAGGGTTTTCTTATTAAGCAATATCAGAGTACAATCTGGGTGCCAAAACTGGCCAACCCAACAAAGAATTTCCTTAGCAGTAATACCTCTCTGTTTCTGACAAATGTACTAGTTGAAACCCTGGATAATCCTTCTGGTAGCTACTCAGCACCAATCTGCCCGAAAACCCCAGCGTCAACCTCTCTCTAAACTGCGTCTACCCCTCTGCCTCACGCTGGCCCTGCATCACCCCAAATGTGTCTACATCAGCCCTGGGAGGCCCTGCGTCAGCTCTAGGAGGCCCTACATCAGCCCTCTAGCCCTCTACGTCAGTCATGCTGGCCTCTCTAAGGCTCTGTGCAACTCTTGAGGCTGCCTCTATGTGGCCCTGCATGAGCCCTGGTTGGCTCTGCGTCACTCTCCTTGGCTACTGCGCTGCTCTCCCGACACTATCTCTGCCTCTCTGTCTCTCTATACTCAAATGCCCCTCAGCTGCATCTCCCGATCACTAATTCTATCTCTCTTATCAACCCCACTCTAGAGAATATAATCACTGATCACTCTGGTGTACTCTCCAAGTGACCCTCAAGCCTCCTCTTATACTTTTCCTATTGACATATCAACGGCCGAGATTAAGTCCCTAATCAACGGTTAAGATTAGATCTGGCTTGATCCATGTCTTTTGGACCATTCTAACATAGTTTCATATTAATACACATTAATATTTTATTTTCCCTAAGTTTAGACTTAGGGACTCCATTAAAATATTAATTATTTTAATATCCCCTGAACTGTCTAGAATCTGCCCAAGCCCTTTCCGGGTATTGGAGATCTCATGTGCCCCAACCTCTCCACCAAATTTCGTGGCTAGAGCACATCTGATGCTACCCCAAATCAACACTCCCTCTTAGCGAGGAATGTGCTCTAGTAATGCTCCACCACTAAACATCACACAGATCCTTCTACACCAGTACCTGCACTAATGCTCGGCTTGCTACCGTACATCCACTGCACTTCTACTTCCTATATTATTGCCCATGGCTCTGCCACTACCACTGCTACATCTCTACTGCAGCTCCCTCTGCATCTATGTTGCTACTAGTCCTTCCTCCCAACACTGCATTTGCACTGCAACTCTCTCAAATGTTGCATCATGCTGCCCATAGCACTGCCACTGCTAATTGCTGCACTGCAACTCACCAAGAAGTAAGTAACTGATCTACCCAACTATTGATATCCTTGTCAATCCAGAAGCCTCCTGATGTTGAAGCTACCTTTGCTGCTATCCTATGCTCCCTCTGTTGTCTCTGTGCTGCTGCAAGCACCTCTGTGCCTCTTGCACTACTGCAGCCTCCTCTGTGCCTCTCTGCATTGCTGCAACCACCTCTGTGCCTCTCGCACTGCTGCAACCCCCATTGTGCTGCTACAGACCTCTGTACTCTAGCACTGCCTTGTCGCTCTATCCACATCTTGCTTCTACCGACATCCGCCATCCTGCTACTGTCATTCGGGGCTCCCGTAGCCGATATGATCCAAGAGTTTGGGTACCTCAAGGATCCTACCCCTCATCTTTTGTAGTCACCATGACTATAGCTCGATGTCTCCCCACCTCTTATCTAGAGGTGTATGAGCACTCATGGCACAGTTGTCATCAGTCTCGACTTCTTTCCTACACCTTAGCTGGAGCTGCCTTGGAGTTAGAAGCCTTTCCCTTATTCTCTTCCTAGGACACTGGGTTGCATAATGACCCAGCTCCCCACAATGGAAGCACTTTACCTTGGAGATGCCCTTCTTCTTCCTCTTCCCTTGCTATCCCGCAGATGCTAAAGCCACATCCTCCTCCTCCTCTTTCTTGATTCGGCCTCCTTTGCTGCTACTTCCTACCTTGGTCAACCATCTATTCTCTTCTTGGTGAAGAGCTGCCCACATCTCTTCCCATCCTGGAAGATCAACTCTGCACAAAATGCTTTGGACAAATGTCTCACAATCCTCGGAGAATGCATTCAGGGCGGTCCTCACCATGAACTCCTGATCAGCGTGGCCCCTATGGAAGTAAGTTGGTCTCGAATCTCTTGCAACCTACTGAGGTATAGATCTATCTGCTCCCCCTTCTACATCTGACACAACCGCAATTGATTCTCCAACAGCATCTTCCTCTGCACAGAAGTGCCCTAACACAATGTCATCAAGGAATCCCACATCTCCTTTGTCGTGTTCTTCTCGGCAATATGCGGTATCACATGATCCTTAACCCCATCAAGGATTATGCACTTTTCCTTCGCCATTGCATCCTCATACCTTTCATTATCAGCTGGGTCAACTAGGATAGCCACAGTTCTCAAGGCGAAGCCCTTGATGTGATGTCTATCCAGAACAGACAAGATCCAGGCCTTCCAAATGACAAAGTTGGAGGCCCAGTCCAACCTGTCCTAATCCCTCAGTCTGTTCATTACCATCTCCACTCCTCTTCTGGACTCTCTCTGAGTCTTGACTTCCCTCCTAGAAGTTCTCTCCTAGACTCCCTCTAAGTCTTGATTTCCCTACTAGAAATCTTCCCGCTAACTGTCGATCTACTCCTCTTCGATCCTCTTTGCAACTGTAACTCGAATCTGGATTTATTGGCTAGAATGTTGATTTGGAGTAGCATCGAATTTGCTCTAGCCATGAAAATTGGTGGAGAGGCTAAAGCACATAAGATCTCCAAGACCCATAAATGGTTTGGGGAAATTCTGCCCGGTGAAGGAGATATTAAAATAATTAATGTTTTTAATGGTTTCCTAAGTCTAAACTTAGGAAAATAAAAATATTAATGGGTATTAATATAAAACTGGGTTAGAAAGTTCTAAATGACATGGATCAAGCCAAATCTGATCTTAGCAGTTGATTAGAGATGTAATCTCGGTCGTTGAAGACTCAATAGAAAAAGTAGAAGAGGAGGCTTGAGGATCAGTTGGAGATACACCAGCGTGATAGTCAGTTCGATTTCTAGAGCGGGGTTTGCTAAGAGAAATTGAACCAGTGATCAGTATTGCAGCGAGGGGCAGCGAGTGCAAGGCAGAGAGGTAGAGATAGTGTCAGAAGACCAACTCAGAGGCAGAGAGGCAGACGCAAAGCCAAAGGAAGCCACGCAAAGGCTAGCATTGACTGTGCAAAGGCCCAGAGAGACTGCATGTTTGACGCAGAGGCTGCAGAAGAGACAAAGAGGGGCCAGAGAGGTTGCACAGAGCCTCAGAGGGCTGACACAAAGGGTTTCAGGCTAACGCAAAGGCCAAGAGGGCTGACGCAGTGCTTCAAAGTGGGCTGGAGAGGGTTTTGTGGAGCAGACTTTCAGAATATCTGCTTCCGAAGAGAGGTATTACTGCCAAATTATTTTTTCTCTGTCAGGTGAGCCAATTTGGCACCCAATGTGCTCAAGAAACATTGCTAAATAATAAAACCCTTAGAACTACTGCACCGATTTTCCCAAGTTGGGCTTTTCCAGGGACAATTGTCCAAAAATAATGGTGTCCCTTGTGTGTTTGTTTATTTCTTTCAGCTGTTAATCTGTAGATGGTTGAGACTGTATTGTGTTTATTTCAGTGTTTATATGGTTAAATGATTTGTTAGTAATTAAATAAGTAGGCGAAATAAACTAGAGAATACAGATAAAATTTCTAACGGGTAATACTTAGGAATTTCAACATGGTATCAGAGCGTGCAGATCACAGGAGCGCTGAAGGTGCCAGCTGAATCAGAAAATTTGTAGCAGAAACAGCGGTCCTGAGTGACAGAAGTTGTTCCTAGGCAAAAAGTAGCAGCGAAGGGTTGACGCAAAGGGCCTGCATCATTAGTTCGAGCCAAAGAGAGGCCAGCGCAAAAGTAGAGGAACGCAGAAGAGGCTCACGAAGAGCCACACAGAGCAGTGTTTTTAAAACCGGAACCGATGACCAAACCAGTCCACCTAATAAACCGGTTTATCGACCAGAACCGGTCTAACCAGGACTGGTTTGGTCTAAACGAACCGGTTTTAGAAAAATACATTAAATAATTATTTTTTAAGGAAAAAACTATTTTTAAGATTTAAAACCATGATTCCAAGCCAATAGAGAAAATATGCAAAGATAGCTCATTTATATACCATGTTAAGGTGAATATATCAAAATGGCATCGAGTGCAATACATATCATCGACAAAATACATAAGCAATGAGGCTCTAAATGGCCTCTAGAGTGCAAAAACAAAGCCTACAAACTATGGGGCTAGTGGCCTACTACAAGACTCCAGTCTAGACTCTACATATATGATAATAGTAATACTATAATAGTGATCAACATTATCACTTGAAACTTCTCATGAGTCTCAGTCATCATGATCAAACTCAGTTGGTTGAGTCTCGACTCCCAAACTTTGCAGTCACAAACTTCTCTCTTGGTTCACTGACTTGAGTCTAAAACTTTTGAAGGTATTCTGCCCTAATATGCCCTATTATTTCATTTGGTGCTCCACATGGCTTTACATGGCCTCCTATCCCAGCCAAGTGTTGCTTGAACCTGTTAATACCCCCTCCTTGAATGGATTTTTGGCAATATTTGCAGATCATTTTGCCATCAATCATATCACAATGAGCCCATGCAGTGTCTCTGGCTTTTGGAGGCATGATGACTACCTGACTGGTAGATCATAGAAGTGAGAAGTTTATAACACAAAAAAAAAAAATTCATGGACAGCAGTCAAATGAGGAATTTTCAAGTGCAAATCCTTACCTGGAAATGCAAACTAGCTTCCTTAGCCTCCTCTTGAAGATAGCAACTCCACTGACAGCTACACACTATCTCCAAAATAGCTCCAACTCCAACTCCAAGATTACTACTTCAGCAAAAACTCAACACTCTCCAAGCTCACAAACAAACTCACAAACACTCCAAATCAGTTGTGTGAGACAAATAAGAGTGAGAGGGGCCTCTTAAAGGCTTGGAGAGGGTTTTTTGGAGGGAAAACACCCTTAGTTTCCCCCCAAAACCCCTAAAACACAGTCTGCATTACACTTTTTGGACAATACGGTGGGCGTGCCTCTAATCGGCTGGTTTAGGACGGAAACGGCCGATTTGATACAAAACTGGCTGGTTCCATCCTAAACCGGCCGTTAGCACTGGTTTAGGGCAAACTTTAGCAAAATGAGCGATTGAACCGAGTTTTTTGGCCGGTTTCGACTAGTGAGCTTGCTAACCGGTCGGTTAGACTGGTAACCAGTTAGCAAGACTGGTTTTTAAAACTATGACACAGAGACCAAGAGGGTTGACGTAGTTGGCCAGGGAGCAAATCAGTCGTGTCGGGATTGCGCAGAGCCTAGAGGCTCAGTTCTTCAGTTACTGGGGCATAGGAAGCTATGTGCAGATTGCGAAGAGTGAAGCTGGTGGGGTGTTGTTGTTGTCGAGGTAGAACAATACCTAATAAGACAAAACCAAGGTAGAAGGGAGTCACTACCTAGGCGGATTTCTAGCAAAGAAATCTAGATCAGTGTTGCAGGAGCATAAGAGATCAGAGAGGTGTGATTCGATTGTTGGCAAGAGGATTTCCAGGAGGGAAATCAAGACTCAAAGGGAGTCTAGCAGAGAACTTCAAGGAGGGAAGTAGAGACTCACAGGGAGTCGAAAAGAGAACTTCCAAGAGGGAAGTAAAGACTTAAAGGAGTCGAAAAGAAGAGCAGAGAGATGGCCATGAATGGACTAAGGGATCAAGACAAGGTGGACGGGGGCATCCAACTTTGTCATCTGGAAGGCCAGGATCCTATCCGTTCTCGATAGACATCGCATCAAGGCCTTCGCCTTGAGAACTGTGGCTATCCCAGTCGACAGCTGATAACGCAAGGTATGAGGATGCGATGGCCAAGGTGAAATGCATAATCCTTGATAGGGTCAAGAATCATGTGGTTGGACATATTACCGAGAAGAATATGACAAAGGAAATGTGGGACACCTTGACGACATTGTATCAGGGCACTTTCGTGGAGAGCAAGATACAACTGGAGAATGAACTACAATCGTATCAGATGTAGTAGGGGGAGTAGCTAGATCACTTCCTCAGCAGGTTGCAGGAGATCCGAGACCAACTGACTTCCATAGGGGCCACGCCGGATCATGAGTTGATGGTGAGGACCGCCCTGAACGCAGTCTCTAAGGAGTAGGAGACATTCATACAAAGTTTTTTGGGCAGAGAAAATCTTTCAGATTGGGAAGAACTGTGGGCAGCTCTTCACCAAGAAGAGATCAGATGACTAACCAAGGCGGAAAGTAGTGACAAAGGAGCCCGGGTCAAGAGAGAGGAGGAAGAGGATGCATCTTTGGCATTTGTGAGACAACAGGGGAAGAGGAAGAAAAAGGACCTCTCCAAGATAAAGTGCTTCAACTGTGGGGAACTGGGCCATTATGCAACCCAGTGTCCGAGGAAGAAGAATAAGGGAGAGGCGTCTAACTCCAAGGCAACGCCAGCGAAGGTAGAGGATGATGATGATTGTGCCATGAGTGCTCATGTACCTCTAGAGAAGAGGTGGGTTGCCATCGTGCTATAGTCAGAAGGTCTACAAGAGATGTGGGGCAGGATCCTTGAGGTGCCCAAACTCTTGGATCATATTAGGCTACGAGAGCCCCGAGAGATAATAGCAAGATGACGGATGTCGGTAGAAGCAGATGCGGATGGAGCGGCAGAGAGTGCTAGAGTGCAGAAGTCCTTGGTAGCGCAGAGAGGGTTGCAGTAGCGCGAGAGGCACGGAGGAGGTTGCAGCAGTGCAAAAAGGCACAAAGGGGTTTGCAGTGGTGCGAGAGGCATAGAGTTGTTGCAGCAATGCAAAGATAGCAGAGGGAGCACTGGATAGTGGCAGAAAGAGCTTCAGCATCAGGAGGGTTTCTAGCCTGACAAGGATGGCAGTAGTTGGGTAGAACAGTTACCATCGTCTCAGTGACTGAGTTGTAGTGTAGCAGTAGTAGCGGTAGTGCTATGGGCAGCACGATGCAACATGAGGAGAGAGGGTTGCAGTGCAAATGCAGCGTTGAGAGAAAGGACCAGCGGCAGCACAGATTCAGAGGGAGCTGCCATACAGATGTAGCGGTGACAGTGATAGAGCGATGGGCAACAGTACATGATGCAGTAGTGCAGAGGATGTTGGGCAGGAAGGCCTAGCATCAACACAGGTACTGATGTCGGATGCTTAGGGATGGAGTACTACTAGAGCACATTCCTCGCTAAGAGGGAGTTTTGATTTGGGGTAGCATCGGATGTGCTCTAGCCATGAAAATTGGTGGAGAGGCTAAAGCACATGAGATCTCCAAGACCCAGAAATGGTTTGGAGAAATTCTGCCCGGTGAAGGAGATATTAAAATAATTAATGTTTTTAATGGGTTCCTAAGTCTAAACTTCGGAAAATAAAAATATTAATGGGTATTAACATAATAACTGGGTTAGAAGGTTTTAAATGACGTTGATTAGAAATGTAATCTCGGCCATTGAAGACTCAACAAAAAAATTATAAGAGGAGGCTTGAGGGTCAGTTGGAGATACACCAGAGTGATCAGTCAGTTCGATTTTCTAGAGCGGGATTTCCTAAGAGAAATCGAACCAGTGTTCAGTATTGCAGCGAGGGGAAATGAGTGCAAAGCAGAGAGGCAGAGATAGTGTCGAAAGACCAACTCAGAGGCAGAGAGGCAGATGCGGAGCCAGAGGAAACCACGCAGAAGCCAGCAGTGACTGCGCAGAGGCCCAAAGAAACTGCATGTTTGACGCAGAGGCCAGCAGTGATTGCACAGAGGCCTAGAGAGACTGCATGTTTGGTGCAAATGCTGCAGAAGAGGCGCGGAGGGGCCAAAGAGGCTGTGCCAAGCCTAAGAGGGTATTACTGCCAAATTAATTTTTCTCTGTCAGGTGAGCTAATTTGGCACCCAGTGTACTCAAGAAAAGTTGTTTAATAATAAAACCCTCAAAACTGCTACACCAGTTTTCCCAAGTTGGGTTTTTCAGGGGACAATTGTCCAAAAATAACGGTGTCCCTTGTGTGTTTGTCTATTTCTTTCATTTGTTGATCTGTAGATGGTTGAGACTGTATTTTGCTTATCTGGTTAAATAACTTATTAGTAATTAAACAAGTAGGCGAAATAAACCAGAGAATACAGATAACATTTCTAATGGGTAATACTTAGAAATTTCAACATAGAAATCCCTTAAGGCAACGGCTCCCTCTACCTTGGTTCAATCCCATTAGGTACTGTTTTGCTTCAACAGCAACAGCACCCCACTAGCGTCCCAATCCACAATTTGCACACAACTCCCTAGGCCCCAGCAACTGAAGATACTGAGCCTCTTAGCTCTATGCAATCCCGGCAAGACTGAATTGCTCCTTTGGCCAACTACGTCCAGCCTACCTGACTGAGTAGGATGACGTGGCTCTTCGTGAGCCTCTTCTGCCTCTCTCTACCTTTGTGTTGGCCCTCTCTCTAGGTCAAAATGATGACGCAGGCGCTCTACGTCACTCCTCTGCTGCTTTCTGCTTAGGAGCAGCGCTGTGTCACTCCTTCTCTATTGCTTTCTGCTTAGGAGCAGTTGTCTCTCGGGACAGTTGCTACTGTTGTAAATACTTATGATTGCACTGGTGCCTTCAGTCTTCCTATGATCTGCAACGCTCCGATACCATGTTGTAGTTTCTAAGTCTAACACATTAGAAATTCTTCTTGCATTATCTGGTTTATTTCACCTACTTGTTTATTACTCAACAAGTTATTTAACCATATAACTACTGAAAATAAACACAAATACAGTCTCAACTCATATACAGATCATCAACTGAAATAATAGACAAACACACAATGGACACCATTATTTTTGGACAATCGTCCCCGGAAAAACCCAACTTGGGAAAACCAGTGCAATAGTTCTGAGGGTTTAATTATTAAGCATCTTTCTCGAGTACAACCAGGGTGCCAAACTAGCTCACCCAACAGAGATTTCTATCTAGCAGTAATACCTCTCTTCGAAAGCAAATATTTAGCAAGTCTGCCCCACAAAAATCCTTCCAGCACTTCTCCAAGGCTTTGAGTCAATCCTGCTAGCCTCTGCATAGCTCTGGAACCCCCTGCGTCATCCCTATGCCTCTCTGCGTCAGTTCTCTGGCCTCCTGTGTCACCCATGCAAGCCCTGCTAGCCTCTGCACAGTCTCTCTGGCCTTCTACGTGGCTCCTGCTGGCTCTGTGTAGCCTCCTCAATCATTGTGCTGGCCCTCTAGCACTATCTCTACCTCTTTGTTATGTACTCACTGCCCTCGCTGCAACTCAGATCACTGGTTCGATTTCTCTCAGCAAACTCCGCTCCAAAAAATCGAACTCTCTAATCAATCTTGGTGTATCTCCAACTAACCCTCAAGCCCCTTATACTTTTCCTGTTGATTCTTCAACAGCCGAGATTAAGTCCCTAATCAATGGCTAAGATTAGATTTGGCTTGATCCATGTCATTTAGAACATTCTCACCCAAGTTTATATTAATACCCATTAATATTTAATTTTCCTAAGTTTAGACTTAGGAACCCCATTAAAAATATTAATTATTTTAATACCTCACTAACCGGGTGGAATTTCCCCAAACCATTTCTAGGTCTTGGAGATCTCATGTGCTTTAGCCTCTCCACCAATTTTCATGGCCAGAGCACATCCAATGCTACCCCAAATCAACATTTTCCAAAAAAATCTATGGGAAACCTACAAAAATTTCCAAGAGACTGGATCTTACCCTCAAGGGCCTAGATCTAGCTCTTCTCCCACTTGGTTTCTCAATCTAAATTGCAAAAATGAAAATACACCCAAACCCAAATACATACAAAAATAAAACTAAAACCTCAACCTAAATTAGAAAAATAATTTACAAATTTAAATTTACAAAATATACATGGGTTTTCAAATGGATTTTGATTTTTTGATAAAATAATTTTTATGATATTTTTTCTTTGAAAGAATGGCTAAAATGCTTCAGAAAAATTAATGTACACTATAGCCCAAACAAAGATTCAATCCACCATATAAAAACTAGAGATCCAAACAAAGTAACCTTTCCCACAGTCTGTGAACTTGGAGACCAAGGATTGAGTACCTGCACACACTATGTATTATCTCAAAGTAACAATATAAAGCACCACATAGGAAGCCCGTAGTCAATATATACCACAGATTAGCGACAAGAACACGTCGAGTTGCACCCCAAAGTCTTTCATTATAGTATAAAAAATAGTTCCCAGCGGGACAATAGTTTACAAAATGTTTCGGCAGCAATTCTAGTCAGAGATGAAGATGACAAGAGACTCAAATGACTCTGCTTTATAGATAAATCCTCCACATGGAAAAATAATGGCTAGTTTATTTGATCCTTGTCAAAATAATCTTGGTCATTGATAAATACTTTACTATCTTTTAATCTTGGCCTTTGATTTCTTATTTTTTAGGAATTTTCGAATCTATCCATTTTGATTAGCTCAAAATTAATTTAAAGCCAAGTTCCTCAAAAATTTGACTTTGACTTAACCACCAATTGTTAATCAATGTTTTCATGGATGTCAATATGGCATTGTTAGAGATGGCAAATATTCCTGTGATACATGAATAACCCTAACCTCATGCAAACCTTGAGAAAACATTAATTACTTGGAAGCTCTAATCTACCATTCGTTAAATGATAAAACCCTAGTCCTTAGCCTAATAAACTCTAACCCTTACCCTTGTCCAAAAACCCTAGTTCTATCCTAATCCATGTTCTCTTTCATTAATTATGAAACCCTAATTCCTAAATTCCATATTTCATAAAATCCCTTGATCCTAACCATACATTATCTTACATTACATACTAACAAACATCATTAAAATAAACATAATTCTTGGCTCCAAATATGTTTTGAAATAATATAAAAAATTTCCTTATTAACATGGCATTAACGTTGACTAATGGAAGACAAACATGGCAGACATAATGCAGCAGCATGGTGCAATACATCACTCATGGGATATAACACTCGCATGGCAGACAAGGTCTTATATCATCCATCTTCCACATGGCAGACAAGGTCTTTTGCATAGTATTCTTCACATGGCAGGCAGACAGATGTAATGCATGTGTGATACATCACATGGCAGACTAATATTTGAGAAATCCTACAGTGTTGAGATATACATAAGCCTATCACTAAGAACAAAATGAGAATCCTTTTGTAAAGAACAAAATCAAATCATTTCAAAGTCATTTAAGTCGGCCCCAAAAAATAAATTAATTAATTAATTAATCATGTATTTTTATGGCCTAGTAAAGTCGGCTTCACTAAAAATTATATCCTAAAAGACATGCCTTTTTCAATTTCATGTCAACTCATTTAAAGGATGACTAAAGGCTATAAATAAGCCACCTTCCCTCTTATTTTAGCATCTTGGTGATCAATTCGGATAAGAGGCATAAAAGGAGGAAAAAGGTCGAAGAGAACAAGAGATTACTATTTGGGCAATCCATCTTTCAAAATCGGATCTGTGGAACAGTAAGACTAGGGAGCAGTCACCTGGACAATTTGGATCTTTGCCTCAAATCTATGTCAACTTGGTTTTACAGTCACCTATAGAATTATACTTCGGAATTGTGTGTGGGCAATACTACGAGACCTCGGACTATCTTGATATATTTCTGTAGCAGCCACTTGTGTGAATAGTCAACGGTGGAGACATCCCAAAGTTCTGTGTTGAGTTACTCATCAAGCCCGGAGCTAGAACAAATCTGTGGAGCCATCAGTAAGTGCTCGGACCCGTGAGTAAAGCTTGGACCAATAATAAAATAGTCTTGTGGAAGAGTTGAATACTTCGGACCTGTGGTGATTTTTGTTTATAGCTCGGACCTCCAATTCTTTGCACTTAATTGAGATCATCTTATCGGGATTTGTTTTAAACAAATTTTGACCTGCGGTTTGAACCTTCTACTGAAGTTGTTTGAAGCAGACCTTATCACTCTTAAAGATCAGACTTTGTTTAGAGGACCTTCTGGAAGCTACAAACAATTTTTTTGTATTTTTAGAGTACCTTCTGGAAGCTACAACAATTTTTTTGTATATAGTTCATTGAAGCATTATTGAGCATTGTTTTAGAACAGACTTATGCAGACTTTGGAGTCACTGTTGACCCTTGTGCATAAATGTTTTGAAGCAGACTTTCTTCACCAGAACATTGATCTAATCCTTCTTGTTGAGCTAATATTGAGCAGGCATCCTTGTCTCCACCTGCAGCACTATTGGAGACAGCCTTATTAGAGTAAATTTTGAAAGCAGTTTTGAAGCCCAAGTTATAGGAGTAGTTTCGGGACAAACTAAAGGAAACCTTGAAGAATATTAGTGGACAAATCCTGTTGTTGGATATGAACCTTGAAGAAATTTGGAACCTAGATTAAAGGAGCAGGCATTTGGAGCACCTTTTGAAGTACTCTTGGAGAAGTCTATTAAAGACACCTTGATCAATTCTTGAAGACATTTGAAGGACTTATAAGACACTCGTAGAGCTGCCTATTGAAGGTACCATGGAGGATACTTGAAGATATTTGGAAGACTTGTAGAAGTTGGTCTTGGAGATAGTATTGAAGACCATGATGCATTGATTGAAGGCCCTCATGATGTGACCTTGGAGATTTTGTTTTGGGTACAATGAAGAGCAGTGGTGACACCTTCATGTGAAGAACAAGGTTGTCATTGATGATGTGACGTGGAGACTTAGTGAAGGCATAGCTGAAGATTGACAGGGCTTGTTGAAGAAAACATTGGGAGTCGTGAAGTATAACCAAATGCAACTTGACGAAGTAAAGTAAGGGTTGGAGCCTCGAAAAGACAAGGTTGGTGCCTTGGAGGA
>APFE031699156.1:39804-86927 GCA_000404065.3 Pinus taeda | reverse complement strand
AAATGTGTCAAGCCCTTCTTAATATAATTTCCCTTCATATAACATTTCTCTCTAAACCCCATAGAATGGTTAGTATCTAGAGGAAGAATGAGGAAGGGTTGGGAACCCCTTCAAGGATTAAATTGTCATTTAATCCCCTTTTTTATATCTCATTAAATTATTTTTAAATTAGGTAACGAATATAGAAAGGTAATTCAATCCTTCCATATATATTTGTATTTTGATTCAATTCCTATAAATTAGGGATGTTTTATTTTATTTGTATTAATCTAAAAAGCTCAATTGGCCCTTCCTCGAATAACATTTTGGTTAATAATATTCAAAATCATAATTTTTTTCCAATTGGGACATAATGTGGAAGGGTGTTTCAACCCATATTTATAAAATATTTTCATGTTAATCTTCTCCTCCTCTCATATATTGGTTTATATTTAGTGAGAGAATGGATAATGTTCCATTCAATTACCATTTAATTCTTTTCTTTGGCTTGTCAAATTTTATTTAAATTGGAAAAAAAATTGGAAAGGTTGATTAATCTTTTCCATAGATTTATAGTTAAGTTTCTCTTCTTATTAATTATAGAGGTTCCTTCCCCAAGCCATATTTATAAAAGGTTTCATGCAAATCCTCTATTCATCTTAGAGAATGGCTATCTTCTATAGAATAACATTGAATTTCCAGTCACATCTTTAATGAATACATTGCCATTTTTTCATTTATCTACCCACCTAATAGTTTTAAAATTAAGAGAGGAGTGCAAATGGGTTGACTCAATCATTCTCATAGATTAGCCAATCTTGTATAAGTGTTTATTGAATCTTTCTAAATTACTTATTGAATTGATTTTCATTAAGGGAAATAATGGAAAAAAGTTTTTCTACCTTTCTCTATAAAAATGTTTATTTATTCATCATAGCCTAATCATAGAATATATTGTTCTTGAAGGGAAGGTTATCAAATAGGTGGAGGTTGGAGAAAGGTCACTAAATGCTACTCCATACAAATCCATACAAATATTACATGACATTATTCATTAGGGATTAGAGAATATCAACTCATTAGGCAAATAATGGAGAAAGATAATTAAAATTTTATATATATATCACTCATTTTGTTTGAAATTTATTTATATAATCTAATTAATAAGAATATATTTATAGATTAAGATCATTTTTTTAAAGACTAGAGATGTTTATGGAAATAATGCTAATTAATTTAATTGAATAATTTGGAATTTGTCACCCCCCCCCCATTTAACAAAAACCGAATATAATAAGTATTAATTACTGAAATCAATGTTGTCTCAGGCGAGCAACTCAAATGGTGATCGAAAGTAAGTGAAATTATGTGAAAACCTGAGGAGATCCAAATCTGCCAATTCGCCCTGGTTTGTGACCAGTAATGGAGGAGGATGATAGGCCATAGAGATCCCAAAAGGTTCCCAATCCCCAGTTGTGACCCGGTTTTAGGAGAGGAGGGACAGGGTCATAGGACCCCTACAAAGGTTTTACTAGCTAGTTATGGAGAGGATAGGACAGTCGTAAGCACCGCGCCATAGAGTTTTACTTAGTAATATGGAAGAGTAGGATCAGTCATAGAACCCCGTAGAGGTTTACTAAAGTACTAAACAGTCACGCGGTTTGCAAAGGTTCAATTTAACTAAGTAACTATGGAGAGGAAGGAACAAAATCAATAGACCCCCTAGGTGTTTAACTAATAGATAAGCTAGCATGTCATGTGGGTTGCAAGGCCCTTTGGATAAAAAAAAAAAAATTATGAAATTATTGTTAAAATATTAAATATTTTTATAGATTATTGTTAACTCTTAACTTAGTTTTGATAATTAAAAATTATAATGTATTTTAATCATAAAAAAGTTTTGAATGCAAAGTTAAAGGATAATAGCTTCAGCTGTAACGAGCATGTTTAATTCCTTCTCTATCCAAGTCTTATTCTTTGGAGACATGTTAGTCTTTTTTTAATTTAGGCTTCTGTGATCCATAATATGTTTGACTAGGAGAAAATCTCATCGACGCATTTCGAACCAACTAGTGTGGTTCATCTTCAGGACAAGATAAGGAATCCAATCTAGGCATCGAAATAAATATATGTAAAGAAAAGCTAACTATCCGTTAGATTATAATGACTAGTTTGATTCAGGAATTGCTATTAATATTAATAAAATTATTTATAAAAATAATAATTTATTCAAAAATAAATAATTATAACTAATTTTATATTATAATATTTATAGATTTATATAAATGTTATATAAATAATATTATTAAAATAATTAGTATAAGATTTTATTGTTATTATAACAATATATTATAATAAAATGAAATTATAAATAATATAATACCACGAATAATAATGTTTAGACTTTATTGGCAATTTTTGATTTATATAACTAATTGAAAATCCCCAAGAAAAATTTTGAATATCTTCATAATGAGGTGAATAGTGGTAATTGTTTTTGTCTTATATGAGGTGACTAGTGGTAACATATTAATTTTAATGTAATATAAGAATTCAAATTCGCAAAATAAATAAAAATACACGTGTTTAAAAATAAAAAATTTTACATTATTATTATTTTTTTTATTAATTTTTGTTGAGTAGTTAAGGTAAATTTGACTTGGTCCCTGATGGTCTCCACATTTATGAGAACTCATGATATTCATGAGAAATAAGGTCATCTCATTCAGTTAGAAAAAAAAGACTCAAAAAAGCAATTCATTTGGTTTAAAATATCATAAAATGGAAACCACATCAGAATTACAACATGCTATTTTGCCCCGCAAGTTTCAAAAATCTACAAAGGTAAAGGGCTTGACCACATAGATCCATTTGCAGCCTTAAAAGCGGATATTGCAACTTATTCACAACTAGGTGAATTCCTTATAGTGGGTGATTTCAATGCTAGTACTGCAAGTGAGCAAGCTTATTTGGCTTACAGAAGAGAGTAATCATCAGCGGGAAATAATTTTAGAGGACAACGGTTACAATATCTTTGGTAAACAATTGCTTAGTCTATGTGGGGCCTTTTATTTAGTCATTTGTAATGGCTTGACTAGATGGGCAAAGTCTGGTAATTTCACTTGCAATACTTACAATGGAGTAAGTGTAGTAGATTATGTAATTTGCTCGCATGGTTTGTGTAAGAAAATGGAGGAAGTTTTGATTGGAGATCAGCTGTGGGACTTAAAATCAGATCGCAAGCCAATTTATTTATGTTTCTCTTGGACTAGAAAGAAACAATTAGAGTAAAAAATTCAACATGTCCAACAAAACCTCCCACAAGGCAGAATTCTTTTGACCCCATAAAATTGTAATATCTTCAAAATGATGCTAGAGAGGCTCTTCGTGAAGGAAAAAATCACAATTCACAGCCTCCATGGTCATGAATTAACACATTTAATTCAATGCGCACTTGCAAAGTGCAAAAGAACAAAAATTAAGAAGTTTGAAACAAATTTCTTTTCGGTTAATGCTTGGTTTGACGAAGAATGAAAAAAGGAAAGGAGAATGTGGAAAGACTCAAACAAGGATAACATAAAGCTCAAAGCTTACAGGCAATTATTAAGCAAGAAAAAGGTTGATTTCATGGTTTCAAAGTGGGAAGAACTAATCTTCATTAGGAAAAATAACCCCAAATTATTTTAGAAGGAGCTCCAACCAAAAAAGATACAAACTAGAAATAGTATTACAACTTCTAAATGGTTTGACTATGCATGACAACTCTATGAACAAGATCCCAAGGGTGACCCTCCCCCCTTGGTCAACACTGATACTGAACTCTTCATAGTGCAAGAGGTAGAGATGGGTATCAAGAAGTTGGGTGTTGGAAAAGAAAAAGACTTAGTTGAACTCCATGCAAAATATCTAAAGTGGGGCTCAAAGATTCTTGCAGCTCACATTACAAAAAATTTCAACATCATACAACACGGGCTCCCCACAGATTGGACAACTAGTATGGCAATACCTCTTTTCAAGAGCGGTGACGTCAATAATCCCTCCAATTATAGGACCATCATGATAAACCCTTTGTAAAAATTTGGCTTTGTTACAATACCATGGGTCAACACCATGGCTTATCAATACCACATGCCAAAAAAACATAACTTCTTTTACATTAAAAATATTTTATAAGAATATGAAAATATTCTTAACCATGGATATTCATCCCCACTTTACCATAGATATTATTAACTTGTAAGTAGGCTTTGTTACAATACCATGGGCCAATACCGTGGATTCTCAATACCACATGCCAAAAAAACATAACCTATTTCACATCAAAATATTTTATAACAATAGGACATGATTTTTAATCATGGATATTCACCCCCACTTTGTCATTGATATTATGAACTTGTGAATAAGCTTTTTTACAATAGCATGCGCTAATACCATGACTTATCAATACCACATACCAAAAAATAATAACCTATTTCACAATAAAAATATTTTATAGCCATATGACAATATTCTTAACCATCAATATTAAGCCCCACTTTACCATTGATATTAGTAACTTGTAAATAGGTTTTGCTACAATACCATGGCTTATGGATACCACACTACTAAAATTATTTCCATAAAAATTAAATTAAGGTTTTAATAAAATTAAAAATGATAATACTTTTATATTTAAAGATGTGAAATTTATATAATACAAATAGTATTAGTAAGAACCAATATAGATTCATCTTAACTAAGGATCAAAGCGATGGAAGCAAGCAAAGTGAAGGGAAGAGAGGGGGAGGAGGGGGGTGGATGTGAAGGGAAGAAAGGGGGAGAGACAGGGAGATAGTGACAAAGCTGGAGGGAAAGGAGAGGTGGGAGAGAGAGGAAGGAAGAGAGAAGGGAGGGGAGACAAAGGAGAGGGTGAGGGAGAGAGAGAGAGATGGAGGGGGAGAGAGAGGGAGGAAAGAACAATGACATAGAGAGATAGAGGTGGAGAGAGAGAGGGAGTAACAAGGGAGAGATGGTGAGAGAGAAGAGGAGGGGAGAGAGATAGGGAGAGAAGGGAAAGAGAGAGATAGATGGAGGCACAGAGATGGAGGGGAGAGGAAGGAGATAATCAGAGAGAGAGATGGGGGGAGAGACAGAGGGAGGTGGGCGAAAAAGGTATAGATGGGACTCAAGAGAGAGAAGTAGAGAGAGATGGAATTGGAGGGGGAGAGAGTGGGAAGGAAGAAGAACGACATAGAGGGAGAAAGGTAAAGAGAGAGGAAGTGATAAGGGAGTGATGGAGAAAGAGTGAGGGAGATAGGAGAGTGGGGGGGAAGAGAGAGAGAAGGGGAAGAGAGAGAGAGGAGGGCAAGAGAGATAGGCAGAGAAGAAGAGGGAAGGAGGGAGAGAGATATATATGTATGGAGAGAGAGTGTGTATGTTTGGGGGAAGGGAATAAGAAAGAGACACATATATATTATATAGTATTATATAACGAGCATATATCCATCTTAACTAGGATGTATCAAGCACTGAGAGGGATCAAATCTCTTGAGGTAAAGAAATAGGTTTGCACCTTGAGAGATTTGGATCCTCTTGGCACTTGACAGATCCTGTTAGGATGATCTGGAATGGATTTAGGTTTGTGCAGTAGAGGTTGTAACTAAGGTGGTGGAGATTTTTAATGGCTTGAGGTAGTTTGGGTGGAGCATGTTTATAGCTTCCTTAGTGAGACATTATTTTAAGAAAAATAAAAATAATATAATAATAATTCATTAAATCAGTTGTTATTTTTAATTATTAAGTATAAGATTTTTTTGGAAAAAAAAATTGTATTCAATTAAATAATAATGATTCATATCATAACTTATGATATTTCGAACATATAACTGATAAACAGTAAAACCTAATTATGTTATTTTTAATTAATATATTTTCACAACTTCATTTTAAATTTAATTAATAAATTTCAACCTTAAATATATATATATATATTATATATATAAATATATATATATATAATTATATATATATATATTAATATAATAAATTAAAGTGTATGATTGATATATTTTTTGAAAAAACCACACAAGAATTCGTCAGCATTTCAAACCAGCAAGTGTGGTTCATCATCAAGACAAGTCGAATAATCAAATCATGGCTTCATGTTAAATAGGGATAGCAGAACTTCAAATGGCTAAGTTTGACGGAAAACGACGATATTGGAGCAAGCTGGACAAATTGCTATAATCTACCAAGAATGGCTAAATTTGACTAAATAAATTATTCAATTAGAATAATATTATTAGAATAGTTAATATATGTATTTTTAATAATAATATATTTTAATGACTAAATATGAATATTTATGGTTGGTTAAGTAAAATGTTAACCAAATTTGTCTTAAAAATAATCAAAATGGGACCATAGTAACCTATATTGAAAGATATAGGGATAATTAGTAAAGTTCATAATATTAAATATTAATATTACTATTATCATAGTAATTAAAGTTTGGGTGCTAAAATTTTTATTAGTAAGCTATCTAAAGGTAACTTAAACCTAATATTAAATTAAAGTCATTATCTTATCAAAGTTAACGTTAACTCATTTAGTTAGTCATAACAAGGACAATCTCCTAAAAAAAACAAGACAATAATAGAGGGGAGGGGCGAGGAAGGAATGACTAGAAAGAGAGGGCAGGGATACAACAACTACTGATTTTCCAACCGTCATCTCTATTAAGATTTCTTGGCATTTTTTCAATCTCAATGGCTTCCCTAAATTTTCGGTGATGAAACTGAGAAACCTTAGCAATGACATGGGCTTCTTCAATACAAGCATGATGTTTAGTCTTCTCAGCATGCTTCGCTAGTGCAGAAGGCTTGGTTCTCCTATGTTTTAGGTCTGTTGTGTGTTCATTAATCCTTTGATTAATAGAGCGTCCAGTCTCACCAATGTAGAAGGTCCCACATGAACAAGGAATAATAACACCCTTCATGTCCTTAGGGTTGATAGGATCTTTCACAGAACGGAGGGAATTACAAATGGTGTTAAGGGGTCTAAAGTTCGAGGGAGCACTATGCTTTCTAAGAATCCTAGCAATCCTATCCATGGTCCCCTGGATATAAGGAAGATGGACAACTGTGACTCGATCTTTAGGTTCTTTTTTAACCATTGAATTCTTGTAGGCTTTATGGAAAGCCTTCTGACCAAGGTGTCTACTATAACCATTCTCTACAAAGACATTAAGTAGATGAGATTTTTCTTTATCAGAGATTCTCACGGCCCGAGTAGTGAGGATATTGAGAACACCTATCTTTTGAGCAGAGAAGTGATGGGAATTGGCATGAAGATACTGCTCAATATGAGTTTTCTTTGGATACACCTGGTGGGAGAGGGAGCCGTCTAGATTCTTTGAAATAAGAATATAAGGAAAGGGAGGCAGCCATCAATATATAATTAAGGATATTAAAATGTGTAAAAGAAAAATGTGAAATAAATATGTAATTATATGTATCATTAGAATTTTAATAAAATTGAAAGTGGAATACTTTTATATTTAGAAATGTGAAAATTTAGAATTTTATTAAAATTGAAAATAAAAAATATCTTTATTTTAGAGATGTGAAAATTTAGAATACAATTTTTTAAGTTATATATTATAAAGATTTCCATAATATTTGATAAATTTAAATTAAAATATATTTATAATATTTATTTTAATTATGTGAGAATTTTCAATAAGAATAAAAATACTAATTTCAGAAATATTAGTTTTTTACCTTTTTCATAAATTATGACCAAAAAAATATTTTCTATTATGACCTTTTTTTTTTGCAAGACACTATTCTGCCACTAAGATTCGTCATCCCTAACCGATTCTGACGAATCTGAACAGTGTATTGAATACTATTAATATTTATTAAAAAGTATGAACACTCCACTGGATTCTTGACATTTGTTTGAGGAGCCGAGGGAGTCGCTTTTACTCCAAATACTTTAATTTGGCACCTTGAAGATGGTGAAATTATAGCACTGATCATTGACAAGTTCTTCGGAGAAATTTTGGCCGCTGGAGTTGATGCGGAGGAAATATTTGCGCTACAGCAAGCATGAAGTTCATGAGACTTGGATCAAAGCCGGATCCTTTTTATACTGTGGAGATCGTCCGCTAATTTTCCGGTTTCTTCTTTGAATGGGACAGAATCGACCATGTCACGAGACTCGGAGCAATTAAAAATTTTCCAAGCAATCTGAAGAAATTAAAGATTTACAAATAATTTGTGGGAATTAAAGATGTGGAAACAATTTGAGGGAATTTAAGATTTACAAGGTGGTTTTTTTGTTTTCACTTCTGTTCCGGTCAGGACCGTTACTCTTGTTCATTGAGTTTTCCTTTATTGTTTTTAGCTTTCTTTATAACACACAACATTAAGTTAATACTATAATACTCAATTTTCTGAAAAATTGTAAAAACGATTCAGTGCTTGTTTTTATAATTATTGAAAGCAGAGTTTCTAGTGGAGTATCTATTTTAAGAACATTTTTTCCAATGCCATCCACCATTCAATAAGCCAGCGGAATAGGTTGGTCAATGATTTTCTTAATTAGATTAATTAATTCCTAAAAGTTATTTTTTAGTTTAAATCAATATATTTTAAGTGTCAATAGTTGGGATTAAATTGGCAAACATAACCTAACTTACTTTGTCTTTCTCTAATTCACCATTCAACTAGTCATGGAAATACCCTAATCGATGATTTTATAAATTAAATTCAACTGGCCATAGAAATACCTTAGTGGATGATTTCATAAATTAAATTACAATTTTATTAATTAAGAAAAGTATTGCATTATTTTTTATACTATGCAATGCTTTCCAAAAAAACATAATTTTATAAAACTACTAATCAATATATTAAAAAAGATTAAAATTAATAGTGGGCCTACAATCAAATCATACAATTTGAGTGGCTTAATGGTTAAGAGCATGTGTTTCATCCTAAGAGGTCACATGTTCAAAATTGAGGGGAGTAGAGTATGTATGACTTCTTAGACTTAGCAGTCAAGGTGACCCCCTTTCCCACAAACATAGGGGTTTATAGTAGTAGTAGTTGGAATTTACCTTCTGTGAAGTGAGAGAAATAGAAAAATAAATAATTGTTTTTATGATAATTATTTTCATTTTCATTTTAATAAATACATAATTTTTTTATAACTTATTATTCTTTAAAAATAAAATTTGTAATTTATACATATCAATTATCCAATTTATTTTGTTTCTTTGTGGACTTTAGAAAGGCTTTCGATACAGTTCATAGATACAACCTTTGGAATAGATTAGAAGAGCTAAAGCTTCCTCTCAAGTTGAGAGCTGTCGCTATAAGGTTATACGAGAATGTAATTGCCAAACTAAAGAGCAATGATGGGTGGTCGAAAGATATTAAGTGTAACATCGGAGTTAAACAAGGGTGCCCCCTCTCCCCTACCCTATTTGGCATTTACATCGATAAGCTCAAAGGCTATTTAGAGGAAGTAGGATGTGAAGGCACGATCTTAGCTGGGATAGTTGTCATCCTTCTTCTCTATGCTGGCGATTTCATTCTTTTCGCAAGGTGTTCATCTGATCTTGATAAGCAACTCAAGCTTCTTAAGGATTTTTGCTCTACTATGGGTGTGACTATTAACACTAACAAAACAAAAGTTATGATTATCAAATCCAAGAAGGACACTTACGCTAGTTTTATGTATGACAATAATAACTTGGAGGAAGTGTATTCTTACAAGTACCTAGGAATTGATATTCATCACAAGCTCAACTGGAACCATAGCATTGAGAAAAGGATTAATGGGGTGGAAAGCTTATTTTGGTCTTGAAAGTAATTGTAAAACAACAAACCTCGTAATGTGGGATAAAAAGAAGTTCCTCTTTGAAACATTAGTCACTCTTGTTATCTTATATGGCTGTGAGGTTTGGGGTTGCAACATCTCCAGAGAATCACGGAGAAAGATTGAGCAAATCCAGAAGCATTTTATAACTTATAACCTGCAAATTAAAAGTAATAAACCCTATCCTATTCTCCTTATAGAAGCAGGTCTTTCCCCTATTAAGAGCCTAGCTATGATTAGGTTTCTACTGTACAAGCACAAACTCAATAACATAGACGATCATAGACTTCCTAAGCTAGCTTTAAATTCTAGCCAAAACCACCTAAGGCTCAATCGAGGGTGGCATAAAGACACAAGGGCGTGGTTAAAATATTGGGAGATCAAAGAGAATGATGCATTGCAAAACATAAATAGCATTAAAGATATTGTTACTTCTAAGTTCAAAGAAAAATGTGGTGTGAGAAAGATTTAGCGGCTAAAAGAAATTTAAGTTATTATAAGAAGGTCATCAACCCCACCCTAAAAGATCAAAAGTATCTCTCTATTTTAACTAGCTCAAAGAAAAAAATTAATATAGCAAAGATTAGAATGAATTCTCATGAGCTCCATAGTGAAATAGGTCGTTGGGCAATTCCTAAAACACCATGGATAGAAAGGATCTGCCATATATGTGAGAATAGGAACATCAAGGATGAAAACCACTTGCTCTTAGAGTGCCCCGCGTACAACCACATTAGATCTCAGTTTCACAATATTTGTTACAATACTGACCTTCCAAGCCTTTTACAATGTCAAAATTATAGTGAACTCGGGAGGCTTCTCTCCAAGCTTTTTGAGCATAAGAATAAAAGCTTAAATCAAAATAGATAATTTGTTTCTTTAGGTCCAATTGACCAATGTTTGGTCTCAGCGGACGTTAACCATCATCATCATCACGATCATCATCATCATCATAGTTTACATATACATATATTTAAAGGTTAAAATTTTATTGAAAAAATATTAAAAAATTAGATTGTATTTAAATATTAAATATTTTAAAATATTAAAATAAAAAGCGTTAAAAATAATTTTATTTTTCTTAGATATAAATATAATCTGCATATGTATAATCAATTTAAATAGATTTTTAATTTTTTACTTAATAAGATATTTATTAAAATTAAGTAAATTTACAAAAATTTAAAAAGTGATTATATAAATATTTGATAAATATAGAGTAAATATGATGTGTAATATTTTCAGCTAAAAATGTTGGGATACAATAAGTAGTTAATATTGATAAAAACACTTGGAGGCCTTCTTGGGACCTCATATTTTTCCAGGGTTTTTTCTTTCTTTTTTCATGATTTGTTTTTCTAATTTGTCAAATTTTGGCATTTACCAAATGGAGAAATTTTCTGATATACCAATCGCCTTGTATCACTCAACCTAGCTATTAGGATTACCTTGCTAAAATTAGTTCTACAAGCCATGGCTATGTACATATTCTCATCCTTGGCAACCCCTAAAGTTATTTTGGAAAAAAATAAGAAACATACAAATATCCTTACTTTTGGAGTGGGGGTAAATAACAATAAAAATGTGCCCTTATCACTTCTGAAAAAATTATGCTATCTTAACCACCTAGGGGACTAGGGATAGAGAGACCCTAACATCCTGAATTAATCACTAGGAACCAAAACTTGGTGGTGTTGGCTTAGAAAACCATAAGTTGTATGGAGTAATCTATGGAAGAAAAAATACATGCCAGGAACAAATCATAGTCTAGATTTGGATAGGGGGTGGAATTAAGGGATTTCACCTCTGGAAATCAAAACACAAATTTATCCCTCTTTTGGGAGGATTCTTAGTAGCAATGGGCCGAAATTGGAAAAAGGAGAGTTAAATGAGCTAAAAAGTCCTTTGATATTGTAAGGTATAGTATTGGTCTAGTAGTATTGAGCACAACCTCAATCTCAACAACAACAAAGGCAGTGGAAGAAGTGCACACATTGGTCAGTGCATATAAGCTTAGAAATAGAAGTAGTCATCACAACTGAAACAGAAAGCAGAAGAATTAAAATCCAATCAGGGAAAGATATCCTTTAGTGGGGAAAATGGCCTAAATGATATTTTAGCTTAAAGGATCCTTATAGATTAATAACTAGCATACACGGGCACCTACTGAAATTAAATTGAAAAAGCTATGGGACTCCAAAATCTAGCCAAAGGTGACCCTCTTCCTCTAAGTTCTCGTGCAAAACAAAATCTTAGCTTTGGACAATCTCCAAAAAGGGGTCATCTCATTTGAATTAAAATGGAAAAATATCATGGAAAGAAAAACTTTACATATCTGTAAGATCAATTTCGAACCCCTATGAAACCTGAAAAAATAGTAATTCAACAACTTTAAGTGCTAAGAAAGAAATGCATGCATCCACTGAACGTTTGATAAGCACTGAGAAAATGTTTCTCCAATGCTGAAACCTGAAAAAATAGTAGAGAATAACCCAATTAGACACGAACTACACCAAATTATTAGAGACAATCACGAGAGATTCAAAACAATTAAAACCCCAATGAGAGTTGCCACCTTTTTTACCAGATAAAATCCAAGGCCAACATTCCAGTTATCCTTCAACAATTCCAACAACCTTAAGCGCTAACAAAGATTTGCATGCATCCACGGAGCATTTGATTATAATATATCGAATGGGCCATACTATGAGGTTCAAATTTTTGTAATGTAACTCAAAACTCAAAACGCCCATTGGAGGAGAATACGAATAGGTAGAATATAGGTGGAAGGTTTCACATTTCGACTGTACTTAACTGAATTATAGAAATTTTTCATCGAACTATGGCTACATACCTCATTGTCATGGTTATTGATGATTGTCCGGCACAAATGCTTCAACCCACATTGCAATGCATGAAACATCTCCTTATTACTCAAATTTATGCCTACATACCTCATTGTCATGGTTATGGATGATTGTTAGGCATAAATCCTTCAACCACAAAATGTGTCCTTATGCTTCAACCATGCATACATTTTAGAATGCAAAGAGACCACTTTCAAAACCACTGTGAAAAATGGGGGTGTTGGACAATAATTTTTTTATTTCATTTTTTCTTAATCCTACATACGTGGATATCAACCAGAAGCACAGTAATTTTTAATCATGCTTGGTAAAAAATTAATTTAAGTATGGTCTAAGTATGTGTTCTAGACATGCAAAAAAGTTACTGTAGCTAATTCCATCCATTGATTTATTGACTACTACAAAATATGCCGACATCTTTCAATTCAGGCCATCTGATCAAAAAAATTAATTAACAAAATGATTAACTTGCTGATTCTGATATGGGAGATGCCTGTCGTAGTAAAAATAAAATAAAGGCGCCTATCGTATTAAAAATAAAATAAAAATAAGAGATTCACTGTTTAAAATACCATCCAAAAGTGTATGATCCCCAAAAAAAACTACACCAAACTGTTTATAATATCACCAAAATGAAATTATTTATATACCATAAACTAAAAGTAGAAATAAGCAAACTGTTTATAATATCACCAAAAAAAGAATGGTTTATAAACCGAAAACTAAAAGCAGAAATAAGCAATTTACAGTTTAGAATGCCACTGTTTGGGCCATAATTTCAGGACCAAGGCCTTTCTCTGATCCTCGAACTGTTGAAACTTTGAGGGAGCAGGGAGAGGAGTGATATTCATATTGTTTGCCAAAAGAAAATTAAAAATCAGAAAAAGAAAAACAGCCATAACAAAATGTTAGGTATTATTGTTTATATACCTAACGGAAAAAAAAACCTGTTCATAAACTTGTTATTGCAAGCGGAGGTGTGACTGTCTTTGCTCAAGTCTTTGTGCCTGGAAAAGACATCCTTTAATTTCTTGCCTTTTTTGAGCTACTAGTTACAAACTAGCAGTAAAATGAAAACACAAAATGGGAAGGACGATCTATCCCATATTTATGGAAGCTGTTATTTATGAATTTCAAATTTCAAATAAATTTGAAATAAGCGATACCATGTCTCGAGAGAATGATGCAGCGAGATGGACATTCAGCAGGACGAGGGCAGGAGGTTGCTCATGGATGCTTTATGTTGATAGTCGTATGCAAGCCACTTGATGTGCAAAATCTTAATGACTTATGTACGAAAGTGAGATGGAATGTAAAGAAAACGATAATGGAAAGGGAGAGGCCAGTGAGTCACGTCAATAATTCTAAAGCAACCTGTAATCGAGATAAGTTCGGCGCGATTTATGTAACACGAAGCTTCAGTAACTGACAGGAAAATCTCATTTCTGCAATATATCTAACAACAAAGTTGAGGAAAATACCAATCAATCATCGTCCCCACTCCCGCGTAGCAGCTGAATAGTCTTCTTCCATTAAACTCCATTGATTTTCCTATTCTCAGTTCATCATTAACGTCATGGCCATCACTATTTCGCCCTCCCTTATCTCTCTTTTGCTACTTTGTTCATTTACGTTATCCTATCCTCAGCCCCCTCATGATTCTTTCAATAACGTGATTCCACATTTTTGTTTCAACTCATGTCCCATGGTCCAACAATACTGGAATGGAATTAAAAGTCAAATAAATGCAGATTACAAAATATTTTGAAAATTTGATAGAGAATTCAAATAAGGATGTTCGAATGGTTCCTGACCCATTTCATGATTAGTCATACATATTGATATGATTGCCACTGGTATCATTAGCTAGTGAGACAAACCAATGTAAAGCAAGAAAACAAGGAGCCATAAATTCCCTAATGGTATATTCATTAGATTATATCATCTCGGGTGTAACAAACACATTTATATTACAAGTGGTTTTAGGGGACCGTAACAGTCATGCCAAATTCAATTATCCTAATTAAACTTGGTTTGTTCAACATAGCCATATCAATAGGCCATCCTTAAGTTGATGGCAGATTCCCGAAATATTCCGAGATCCGATGGACATAAGCGTGGTCAATTTTATGACGACTGCGCCCATGTCCATCAGATCCCAAAATATTCCGATAATCTGCAATTGACTTAAGCTCACCAATATCAATAAAAACCAACTTACTGAAATAAATAAAGCCACCCTCTTACAAGTTAGTTTTGAAATTTCGTGCCCAAGCACTTTCTCTCCTTTGCTTTCACTTTTCATTTTTTTTTTCCTTTCTACTTATTTCCACACACAACAGTGCTACTTATTTCCACACACAACACTACTACTTGTGGAAGTAATATAAAAAATAAAAGATCAAAATGTCAGTGTTTCCATTTTTTTCACTTTTTTTTCCTTTCTACTTATTTCCACACACAACACTGCTACTTATTTCTACACACAACACTACTACTTGTGGAAGTAATATAAAAAATAAAAGATCAAAATGTCAGTGTTTCCATTTTTACTATCCGCGGATAGAGAAATACAGCGGCTCCAGAAGAGGCGACAGACCCTTCATCTCCAGACGAGGGTAATTTAGTATGTAAATGATTTCTTCTCCCCCTCCTCCATGCATCTAAGTGTCTGGTTTTGTGATTGGGTTTTGCATGGGGTTGAACTATCTATGGGTAGAAGTAAATTAGGATGGTGGAAGCCTATGGCATCGGTACTCTAGAAACAGTATGTTATCCTAATGGGTATAGTCTCTGTGTTGGTTTGCTATCAAATTCTCCTCTCCCAAATGGGGTTATTTGGGATGTGGTATATTGGTGTCAAATCTGGGGAATTTTGCTGTCTCGCTTGGTTTGAAGACCCTGGGGTCTCGGGTTGGGTCGCATTTAGTAATACATGTAGGGTTTCTTTTACTGTTTTTTATGGAGTTGAAAGGAAGACAACATCCCTACATAACTGGTGGTACCGACATGGTAACGACTTGGTTGGTTGGCTTGCTTAGCTTCGCACCCATGGCCTGTGTAAAAGCTTCTACAGGGTCACAATTGAGGTGTTGCACTGCCCTGGGTTTAGAAATTATTATAATGTTGTTGGAGTTGGCTATGGTGGGATCTTAATTTCTATTTCTAGTTGTTATAAAAATGGGCCTAGGGGTAAAGAAAATGAATTCCTGGGTGGGTTGCAGAACTTCGATTGGATGCAGGGACTGTGAGTGGTGGAGAGTCAAGTTTAATATTAAGGCAGTTACGGTTTCGTTCTCCCATGATAGGTGCACGAGGAGGTAGGTTCACTTGGGAGCGAAGGGCTTCTAACTTGAACCCCCTCCTACACAGGGACCTAGAAACATCCATTTCCTCACCAAGTATTGAGAATGAGTTGTGATGGCAAGGGAAACGAAGGCTTAGGGCTATGATAGGAGGCCTTGGGCCATTGAGCAGGAGGAACAACCCAGTTCCTTGGGCAAAAGAAGAGGTCGTAAGTTGGTCGTGAGCCTCATTAATGATGCGAAAAATGCATATCGTGAAGGGGCCAGTTAAGAAATGAAGAGACTGATCAAATAATGGGAAGCTGACATGAACCGCAAGGCGAGCATGACAGATATAGAGATGGAGGACTGGACAACGATGGTGTCGGACCCTAGGCATACTCATAGGTGGGTGACCCAGTTCAAACAAACCTTGTACCTATATTGGATCATGAAAAGCCTCCTGGGAAAGGCCTTGAAGAAAATTTCAGTGAGCAAGGCGAAAATAGTACATGACTTCCCCAAATACAATTAGGACTTCCAGAAACTGCAATTCCAAATAAAAAAATGAGATGGACACCTCGGCTCAATCGAGAATCACTTCCCATATCTTCTCTCATAGATAGTTTTGCCCAATTCCAATGGTAAGGACCTAACTCCAGTCAAATCCGCTTTTGCTAAGCAAGATGAATATGATGATAATTGGTTTTTAGTTTTTGACTAGTACATATGCGGATAACTTTTAATTTTCAGTTTGAAGTTGTATATGCTTATATGCAAATAGAGTATGGACAAGAACATGATATGCAGACTTATATATCTTAGGTAGAAAGACTTATCACTTTTTGCTACTCGATGACTTATCATATAGTTAGGTGACCAACATATTTGGTTTCCCATTGGGCAAATTTAGGCCACCTAACCATTTTTATGTGGTTGCAACTTGCTTATATATTAATGAAAATGGAAGGAACTACCAAGCTTACAATATATATATATATATATATATATATATATATATAATATTTCAAAAATATCAATAACAATGAGAAATTTAATGTGGATTATAAAATCAAATATTTCAATATGCATGTTACGTAAAATGTTGGACACACAATCCTTCACGATTCACTGAATTTATGTAAATATGTAAATAGTGAACCTATAATAGTAAAAGACTTGGGAATATGAATCCCAAGGGTCACAGTTTTATTTTATATATTAATGCTTATCCTAATGGAGAAACAAATTTCAGGAGTTACCATCCTAGCCTCACATGGTATCAAATGAGTCCTAATGTTGACAATCCTTTACCCTTGTAATTCCCCTGTTGATTTCTTCCCTTCGAAGAAATGGTTCGACATATTTGTCTCTCTTATCATGTTGAATGTGTGTTCATTATCATATTTGCAAGTCAGTTCACAAATGTGCAACAATTCTATTTTGTTGAATTGAGGCTTCTGTGATCCATAATAGTTGAACGAATAACTTCGGCGTAAATCACATGTAGACAAACATTTTTCGACGCGTTTCGAACCAACCAGTGTGGTTCATCGTCAGGACAAGTTGAAGAAACAGATCCAGCTTTGCATGCTAAATAGTCTGAGCAGAGCCTCCAATGGCTATCTTGATCAACGGCTAATTTTGGCTTAGGGACCGCAGTCAAAAAGTCAACTTTTTGTAATGTAGACCCTAAGTCCTTGCCTCTTTGTTACAAAACTCAACAATATCCTCTGTCAATATTGATATTACAAGTTTGACCATATTGGTTCATTCTCAATGATTTATTCTCCATGCTCTTTGAGAGTCACAACACTATATTTGATGTAGTTAAGCTCGAGGCTTCACATGGTCATCCGAATTGTTTGATCAAACCCATTCTCTCATTTAAAACAATCCAGAGGTATCTCAGTCAGTTTAGACAACTCTTCAATGGCATTAAAATCGTATTACATGTAAAAGAATTTAAGCAACATGGAATCTCCAACAAATTAAGCCTTGGAATTATTTTACTAATGTGACACTAATGATTGAACTCTTGTCGTTGATTCATAAATAACTTACTAGAATGAACATTGTTTAATGTTTAAGCCTACTGATTCATATTCTAAACATTGTTTAATGTTTGAGCCTATTGTTTCATATTCTAAACATTGTTTAATGTTATATATCATTACTTAATATTCTAAACGTTGTTCCTTGTATTTGAGATCATTAGATTTGCATATCCAGAATGTAAAATAGTTTTCAAATATAAGTTTTGAGCATCATGTGCATTGTGCAATTACTTTTTTTATTAAAACATTTAAATTTTGATCAAGAAGTCACTTTTGGAGACCAAGATCACAAAGATTTGCTTCTTCTCATTATAGGGGATCACTCAGACTTTAGTTCCATAGATTCACCAAGGACATGTGTTTCAACTGAAGTGACAATTTGTGTTGATATTACAATATGCATTGATGTTGCATTGATATTACATTATGCCAAAATGACATAATTAATAAAGTTGCATTTACACCTCAAACTCTTCCAATAAACTTATTGTTTTTTTGTCAGAGTAGAGAAGTGGTTTTCTAAGTCCATTCTATATTTTTTCTTACAGGGAGAATGATTATTTTATCTGGAGAATGTGTTTAATGCATGAGCTTAGAGAATAGATCATAGATTGGTGAAGATGTGTTCTTACATATCTATTATTGGTGTGGTGTTGAATGGAAAAGAAAACTACCATGAATGGCCAAGAAAGATTAGGCATATTCTTATCTTTAATGACCTATGGAAGGGTGCTTATCATGGAGAAGGTGACAATCTTCCTACCAAGCCCACATACGATAAAGAGCTCACTATATGGGAGAACAAGAATATTAAGGCCTATGCTTTGATTATTTCATCTGTAAATGAAGAGGTGAGACATCACATAATTCCAATTACCAATTTTTTTGATGCATTAAATAAGTTGAAATATTTATATGACTCACACTCATAGCTTGAGGTAGTCGAGTTGATGATAAAAATATTCAACCTGGAGTTGAAGGATGATGATCCTTAGCCTTAACCTATGAAATTAGAGCTATCACGCATGATGTCGAAGCCACTAGAGTTAAAATGGACATCACTCTCATAACTATTGTCAAGGATCTCTATCCCACATATTCTCACTATCTTGAATCCTTACAAGCTAGTGCCAAACTTAAGAATATCACTTTTGACACTCTTGTGGAGAACTTTGTATAAAAGGAGAAAGAATTTCAGAAGAGGAATACATTTGCTCAGTCTTCTAACGAAGTTGTGTGCCTTACATAGAGAGAGAAGAATAAAAAATAATATTCTTCCAGAGGAAGAGGTGGCAAAAGAGGACATGGAAAGAAGAATGATAGAAGCAGGGGGGTAAGCATCCTCAAGGAGGAAAATATGATCTCCATTGTATTCACTACAACAATAATGGACATGATGCATCCACATGAAAACTCTCATAGGACGGAATCCAACAAGAGAAAAATGAAGATAAAGGTAATAACACTAGATCTAAGGAAAGGTAAAGCACCTAAATATGCTCATTTTATTGCGGTACATTTCAATATTGAGTAACTGAATATTTGTTTCATACTTCTTGGAAGGATATATGGTTGGCTGATACATGTTCAACCTGCCACATGAGCTTTCAAAAAATATTTTTTTGAATACTTTAGTGACAATGTAGATTGAGGAATATACTTTGTAGAAAAATCAAGACTCAAGACATCGAGACTTAGCACCATCAGGCTCAAACTTCCTACACTCCTTGGATTTATTATGCATAATGTTCTGTACCTATTAGGTCTATGGAGAAACTTGTTGTCTCTTATTCACATTTGTCAACAAGGACACTCCACTCACATGTTTGATGAAAAAGTGGAGGTGAGAAAAGAATCAGAAAACACACTTGTCAGGACTGAAATAGAGGAAGAAAGAACCTTGAAGTTGCAAGGACTTGTCATGACTGAAATAAAGGAAGAAAGATCCTTGAAGTTTCAAGGAATGTCTGCTCATGCACAAAATTATGCATATAGTTCTCAATATAATGAAGGTACATTGACATCCAGTCTTTTATAGCATGAAATATTTGGACATTTGAATTATGACATAGTTCATTTATTGAAGTGAAATGGTGTTATCGTTTGCTAATAATTCCAACGAAACTAGAGTAATGTGATGTTTGTATCCTAAGAAAACATATCAAACAACCATTTCATGCCATTATGTTTCTAGAGAAAGTAGAAAACTTGCATTGATTCATTTTGATTTGTGTGTCCCTATACATGTTCCTTCTACGAACAAAAATAAATATACGATGAATTGTATTAATGAGTACACCAGAATGTGTTGTGTATATTTTTTGAAGAGTACATATGAAACTTTTGGAACTTTCAAAAACTTTCATGCATGGATTTAGAATGATGCATAATCTCATATTGGGTCTATTAATATTTATAATGGAAATGTATATACCTTAAATGAATTTGAAAAATATCTTCACCAACATGGGATCGAAAACAAAAAACTGTGGCATATAATCCTCAACATATTGGTGTAGCTGAAAGAATGAACATGACAATGTTAAATATGGTTTGTTCAATGATGTTTTTAAAAAAAATGTAAAGATAATTTTCTTGGCAGATGAAATTCTATGTGTAGTATATGTTAAAAACTAATGGCCATCTCATTCTCTAAAAAACAAGACTCCTTATGAAATCTGGTATGACCATGTTCCTTTGGGAAGGCATCTCAGGATCTTTGGTTCCACTTGCTATGCCTTGATTCTTAAGGAACAAAGGAATAAACTTGGTGAAAGTATTCAAACATGTATCTTGTAGGGGTATTTAAATACCTCCAAAGCATATTGTTTCTACAATGAGGTAAATAATAAGTTCATGCTATCTAGAGATGTTATTTTCTTGAATTTTCCAAGACTCGCAATGTTGTTGGGTGATAACTTGGTCATTTGGAAAGATTTAGTCATGCAAAAACTTTTCAGGGATTTGATAATGAGATTCCACATCTTGAATGGGGGATCCCTATCCTAGATCAATTTGTGAAATCTCCTTCTGAAGCACTCACTACCCTTCATGAAGTTCCAATCACTTCTTCAGATTAGGAAGACACTTTGAGTGTTGTGATTGAGAGGATTGGAAGGATAAATCTTGATGTAGCCCTATCTTAATCAATAAAATATCCTGGAGCATCTCAATAAGGTCTTCCAAAATGGCTCACTAAGACACTTGAAAGTGTTCATCTTAAAGAGGTTGGAAAGACAAGAACTAGATGTTCCACTAGAAAAAATGGAGGTGATGTAGATGATTTTGATTCAGCTATTGATATGGATGTTTCATATTATTGTGAATGAAATTTGTCTACTAGTTTTGAACCATATTCCTTTAAAGAAGTTTCTTCTGAATGGAAAGAAGCAATGTAGAAAGGTTATGATGCTCTCATAAAGAATGGAAGCTGGTAGACCCTCCATTTGAAACCAAACTAATTGCCTTCAAGTGGGTCTTCAAGAACAATTATAAATTAGATGGCTCACTTGACAAGCACAAAACAAGGCTCATAGTAAAATTATTCTCATATAAATAAGGGGTTGATTATGAGGAGAATCCCCCCCCCCAGCCCCCCCCCCAAAAAAAACAATATTGGCTACCATCTAGACTCTCTTTTCCTTTGCATCTCATGATGGATGGAAATTCCATCAAAATTTGGATTTAAAAACTACTTTGTTGAATGGATACCTAAAACAAAATGTTTGTATGTCTCAACTAGAAGGTTTATTGTGAAGGGACAAGAGTATAAAGTATGTAACTCATCAAATCCTTATATGGCTTAAAACAAGCATTGCGAGTCTCGTATGAAAAATTGATGGATCATCTTTTGAAATTAAATTTAAAACACTTTAATCTTGATGATGAAAACTTATTTGTCAAGAAAATTGTTAAAATTGTTTTTTATCTTATAGTATATATAGATGATCTATTGATGACAAAGAACAATGAAAATTATATTGCATCCATAAAGAAAGAATTGAAGAAATGTTTTGAAATGACATATTTGGGACATCTTCACTACTATTTGGGTATTTAAGTAAGCCAACATCAAAAAAATATATTTCTTTCTCAAAATAAGTACATTGGAGATGTTTTGAAATAATTTGGCATGGTTGAATGCAATCCTTTATCCACTGTAGTGGGAAAAAAATTAAATCTCATATTTAAAAAACGAAATAAATTTGAGGATGCAACTAAGTATGGTCTTATCTACCTCACCATCAGAAAACCAAACATTTCATTTGTTATTGGAATCATTTACAAGTTTATGCAAAATCCTTGTGAGGGACATTGATTTGCTACAAAAGAGTTCTAAAGTACTTGAAACGAACTCAAGGCTTTGGACTCAAATATGCATTGGTGGGTGACTTCAACATGATTGGATATTTTGATTCATACTTTGATGGAGATAAAGAAAATGAGTATATACTTCAGGTTATGTTATGAGTCTTAGATTAGAAGTTATTTCTTGGAGGTCACACAAACAATCAGTTCCAGCAGATTTTAAAATAGAGGCATAATATGTGACAGATGTACAATCAACTAACGATATTGTGTGGCTCAAGAAAATCTTAAATATTTGAAAGAGAAAAAGGTGCACTCTACTCATCTTCCAATTGATAATAGTTTTGCAATTTAATTGAGCAAGAATAAAAAAATCCCATGATCGAACGAAGCACATCAATGCAAAGTATCATTTGATTCAATGTTATGTTGAGGCCAAGAGTAGTCACCTATGACAATGTCCTACAAATGAGAAAATTATAGACATCTTCACCAAAGCACTTGGAAGAGAAAAGTTTGAACAATTGGTAATGTCCTACAAATGAGAAAATTATAGACATCTTCACCAAAGCACTTGGAAGAGAAAAGTTTGAACAATTGATAATCATGCTTGGCTTTACAAACACCCCTTCATATTAAATGGGGGGACGTTGGACACCCCTTCCAATGAATTTCAAACTTTTTGAAGGGACAACAATATCAAATCGCAGTTTAGAAATGTCTACACTCCACAACATAATGGAGTAGTAGAAGCAATCAATCACACCTTGTTATGGATAGCAAGATCCATGTTAACTTTTAAAAATTGAAATCCTTCATACTCAGAAGAAGCAATACGTATCAAAGTCTAGTTAAGGAACATATCTCCCATTACTTATTTGAATAGAATTACACCATATGTAGCATGGTTTGGCTTCAAAATTTGATATATTATTTTGTCCAATGGAAAATTTAATGTTAGTTGAGATATTATATTTGATGAAACATAAAGAAAGAGTGTCATAAAGATAGAAAGTATTTTATAGAAATTGGAAAGTCAGGGTGTTAAAAAGAAAATAAAATTGTAAAATAGACATAATACACAACATTGGCATGAGATTGAATGGCCTTCTTTAGAAAATGATTCATCCCGTTCACTTGGTTCATTTGGATCTTGTGGAAGTTCATCTAAATCTTTTGGAAGCAGTTCATCCAATAGTGACTCTCCACCTCCTGAAACTTCAGACAAATGATGATCCTATGTTGATGGTGATCATTATATCCACAAACAAGTCACATCAACTACCTAAATGGGAAATTCAAGTTTTGAAGGATGTCGGGCCAAATGAATAAAACAATATAGGCACAAGAAGTTAAAAAATAAATGAAGAAATTTTTTCTCTAGTAACAAATGGTTTTACTGATCCCTCCACATCCAAAGAAGAAGTAAAACATTTTACTGAGCCCTCCACATCCAAAGAGGAAGTAACACATGTAGAATGGAAAAATCATTGGTTGAAGAATATAGGTAAGTGATGGAAAATAATACTTGGAAACTTGTTGTTAATCACCTTCCATCAAGAACACTGCACGTCAACACAAACAACATAGAAATCTGCATTGCCATTACTCTTATGAGTAAGAGATTACATCATTAATATGTGATGGGGACCATGCCTGAAAGTTTATGTCGGACTACTCTCGTTATGCAAGATTAACATTCATAATAATCACGACGTTTACAGTGCAGGCAAGCATTCAAAGAGTAGCATCACTTTGATATTCAAATGGCTTATACCAACTTGACGAAACCCCAAACTTCTATTTTACTTTTTATTTTTATTTTGGGAAAACACGATCAGTTGAAAAAGGGTACAGAGAAATCAACCATGGTGAATCTCAAGATCTTGAAATGAAACAACTGATTAAGCCACATTTACTTCTTACATGGCAATTTCATGTGCAGTTTGAACTAATTTCCGTTGATTGTCTCACCCAATTTGAAACTAAATAGTTCACTGACGGCATAATTATTATAGATGTGAATGCGCTCGAAAGAATTATTTAATAATACATTTTGATGATAGCTACAAAAGGGAACATAAGATAAAGCAATGCATAACAATGAAAAATAACTAAAATCAAGTTCTGATCAACTAAGGACAGTACGACAGTCGACCCTGATTTCTCCGATGCTGCCTGTAAGAGGGCTGATATTCCCCATCTTCACCATCGATTCTGCAAACTGTTGGAGAAAGAGCTCTTAATTTTCTGCATACGCCTTCACTGTTTCCATCGTCATACCTTGGCCCTTGGCGAACGATTCTTCGTCTGAGTTCAACAATCCATACCCGCTCAGCAAGTTCTTGAAGTAGTAGTTATCGAATTTGGTAGGACTCACAAAATCCAATGGGGACAAGTTATTATCTCCTCCCGATTTCGGACACCCAGATATAAGCCGACTGTAGTAAGATTTGTCCAGGCTCGAGTCTGGCTGCCCATTTCCACTCTGGTTGTAAAGCCTCTGCCGGAAACTTGTGCATCGAGATTGACCGATCGTGTGACTTCCTGCGTAATTAGCATTTCTTTTTGTATTTCACTACTTAATAATCTCCACTTAATATTGAATGCTTCAAAATGAAATGATTGAACTGCAAATTATGACGCTACAAGTTATAAATACAATATGTATACCTGAAAGGGCCACCAAGTCTACCTCATCCAGACCCTGGCGTTTAAGCTTAGTAATGAGAGTCTGGAGAGTTGAGTTGGGCGCTGGGATATTGTTGTTCGACCCACTCAAACTTGCACTCCTAGAGTCTCTTCTACCCAGTAAAACTTCCCAGCCCAGGCCTCCAGTTTGATATTATTCATTTATAACATATCACTAGGAACTATTAGTTACTAGATTATAATATTGTCGTGGAAATCAAGTGCTAGCAAAGAGATCTAGTAAAGAGATACTAAGATACTGGCTAGTAAAGAGATTAGTATATGATTTATTAACAAGACCACTGAGTCACGAGCTGAAATAGCAAGAATATCTGCACAGGATACAGTTTTGGGACAGGCCTTCTCCAGCTCACTCTTAATCTGATCAATGACTTCAAATCCTCTGGCAGAGTTATTGTTGGGATTTGATCCTTTCTCACTCACAGTGGTTGAACTGTTATCCAGCAGCAAAGATGCGTCGTACCCCTGTCATGCCATTAAAATTTCACCCATAAATACATACATTTTACTACTAATAGCAATTAGATCAATGTGCATAAGGAAAATAATGGCGACCTGAACAAAACAATCATGGAAGTGAAGCCTGAGTAAGGATGCTGCCATTCGAGCTTCCTTCATCACCGCCTTCTCAACAACGGATTGAACTATTTGTTCGGCCATGTGACATGAATGGTCATAAAAATGTGGAATCAAGTTATTAGAAGGCTGAGGGAATGATATTACGAACGCCTGCAGCGAACACAGTAGCAAAAGAGGGATATGGGAGAGGCGGGGCGACATAGATATGGCCATCATTCTCATGAATGAAAGAACTGCGATTTGGATGTATGAATCGGCCCAAGAAAGTTGAAACACGGAAGAAAGAAGAGGCTGTAGGTCTTGAGTATGTGGACGCTTACTGATATAAACGCATGGGCAGTACTCTACCGTGTTGAAAAATTCAATGGAAGAAGACTGCCCATCTACTCCCCTGTACCACAACCGACGCGGCATACTTGACTCATATCTCTAATTGTTACTAACCAATTTTAAAGTCAACCAGAACGGAGATTTTCCTGTCGGTTAGCTATTAAAAACCTGAGGAAGAATACGCGTGTCCCACTAAGTCAATGATCATAGACGAATAAGTGTTGTCCCATGCATGAAAGGACGGCCAAAAGTTTAAACGGCAGGTGGCCGCCATTGTTGTTGTTCTTGTACTCCGTATATATAAAATTCAAATTCCTTTAACCCGGAGGCAGTACCTCCTTTCCCCTTTTTTTTCTAAATAGGTTTCAGAAAGTTGGATGTATTTTTGGGTCTTCCATAGAATAAGACTAGCCGTTACCGATTCACTATATGCTAAAAAAATAAAAAACAGAAAACAAAATATTTATCCGAATAAACCAAGCAACAAATTTGTCTTTCGTCTATTTTACAAACTGCTTTTTTTAACAACCTTATTGCGTAACTTGTTTATAAATTTATATAAAAAAGTTTGAAACAAAATATAAACACTCCCCCAAGAAACTTGCATACAGCCGTATGCCGCCTTTTTCGTTGAAGCCAAATCTAAACGGATTTTCTCATGAGCGTTGGAGAGAGACGGCTGCTCTGGTTATCGTGTGTTTGTCATGTCACCAACTCCCGATCACCCAGTCCGCTTTACTATTTAGTATTTTTTTTTCTCAAATGAAAAAATCGTGTCTCAGGTTTGGAATAGCTCAAACATACATAATTCTGTTAGGTATTTGATCACATGTCTTTTTTCAAAAAATGGTGTCTCAGGTTCGGAGTAGGAAAAAATGGTGTTTCAGGTTCGGAGTAGTTCAAACATATATAATTTTATTAGGTGGGGGATCACCCGACCTGTGCTAACCAAACTTTCTATTTAAGTAAATCCACTTTATTATTTACAATAAACTATCTATCCGGAATTGACCAATATAAAACAAGATTGCACAAAAATAAATATTCAAAAAATTGCATTTACATAGCCAATTTAATATTTACCCATGCTTGAAATTAATATTTAAATTAGCCATGTAATTTTGGTTTAATATACAATTAATTATTAGGTAGGGGCATGTTTTATCTTTTTTAATTTTATATTTATATTATTTATTGTTTGTAACAAGTATTTAAGTGTACATATTAATTTTTATTATTTTAATTAGTTTAAATTTTAAAAATATTTGAAATTTTAAGATATATCGTATCAATATGAATTATTATTATTTAATTTTTTTCTTGAAATATTAAATTATTATTATTATTAATTTTTATGATATAAAGAATCGTTTGTATTGATTAATTTATATTTAATATTTTGTGTGAGAACTGAGAGAGTGATGATTATCTCAAGGCACTGGTTTGTGTTGAAGGAACTTGTGGATTCATCACTTTTTGGCTGATAAAATGATTATCGGAGTGGGGTTATATTGAACGATCCTCCAACAAAAAGGATGGGAGGGGTTTTATTCCCCCCTCCATCCCGTGTCTATTCACTAGCATTGGTGGATTTCGCAGAGCTACGCGGACTAGGCGAAGCAGCATATCTCAGCGTGGCCACTCGAGATGTTATTGCAAATTCTTATGGTTTGCATACTAATGACCTTTGTGGGATCCTTAAGCTAGAGGAGGCTCTTGGACTTAGCAATTGCAATAGTGATAAGGATGTCAACAAAATGTTTGCTAAAATGTTAGAAAGAGATAATCACTGGGAGTATGGTAATGTACACAAAGTATTTGACAAAATTCTCGAGCTCGTGTTGGATATGGAAATAAAAGGTGTTGGGGACTCGGATCATAAAAAATTTCCAAGTTTTGTTCAGTACATGTCCAATGAGTCCCTTTGTTTTATGGCCACAGAATCAGATGTTGTAGGACCATTGGCAGTCAATATTCAACAACAGACAGGTATCCTTGTGGGTGAGATGAGGCTTCTCTATGGAGGGAGGAAACTAAAGATGGAAACAGGCCTCCGAGACTATGGAATTAAGAGGGATGCCACTATCTCTATAGTAGCATGCTTGTTTGGAGGTGTCCGAGAAGGTGTGGCACCTTCAATATCCAAACGCTTTTCATTCAAAGATGTCCTTAAGATAGATTCCAACTCTTAGTCACTAAAGGATCTCTCATGTCAAGCTTTAATGGTGGAGCACTCAACGCACACCCCAATGATCGAGGTGAATGATATTTTAACTATGATGAAGGTAGTAGATTATAAATGACAAGCCATTATATGTCGTTTCAATGGTTTTTGGCCCCCATCTTCTCCCTTTTGGCATTGAGTTCATCAAAATCGTTCCCAAAATTTAGATCTTCTATTTTGTTTTAAAGAATAATTTGTGGTAGTCTTCAAGGATCTTGAAGACCAGAAGAGTGTTTTCGACCAAGGGACTTAGTTTTGGGGTCATGTAGATCTTTCAATTTAGTTATGGTCTATAAAGCTTAACCCTCTTTCCATGAAATCTCTTGCTACTCTAATATGGGTAAGGCTCCTAAACATACCCTTCCAATGGATTTGGCTAGATGTCTTCCGAAAAATTAGTAATTCAATTGGTCACTTCATCAAATTAGATAGTGAAATATTGGCTAAAGGCTTCATATCATTCATTTGTATTTGTGTTGAACTGGAACCCAGTGAAGGATTACTAGATAAAATTACTCCCAAATTCGCTGGAAAGGAACATTCTCAACCCTTTGATTATGAAAATGTCACTTTCAGGTGTAGAATTTATCAGCAACTTGGGCATCTTCAAAATGCATGCCCATCCTCAAAAGGGTCATGCAACTCCCTAGAGATGAGAATAACCAACTGTGGTTGGTGGGATCAAAAGACAACATCAAGTGTTAATATATCGTCAAGAAAAAATATTTGTTCACAACAACAGAAGACAACCCTGGACATCTCAGCTTCTCAAGATGCAGAGGAGACCCCGATGGCAGTGCCTCATCCCTCAGCAATGGAGAATCTCTTGACAAAGTATAATGATAGAACATTAGCAATTCATGTTAGTAATCAACAAGCTTAATTGCACCCACGAGTCTAACCACTCCGACTATGATAAAGAAATTCCACGCTCGATTGAGACGAAAGCGATGGAGTTCTCTCAAACAATTCCAACTAATAACTCTATAGGTTGGGTAGATGTCCATAGGAGAAAAATGAAAAAATAAAAACCCATGAACAACTCTAGTGTGTAAAACTAGAAATGCTGAAGATGTTCTTTGAAGTTTCTCACTTCCTGATTTAATCTATTTCTTTTATTTAATAGAATATATATATATATATATATATATATTATATATAATATTATATATATATATATATATATAATATATATAATTGTTTGTAATTTTTATTGATAAAAATAAAATTACCATATAACTAATTAAATTTAATTATAGATTAAACTATAAAATTCTTCTCGATACATTTAAAGAGTAAAAAAAAATTATATATAAAATGTGAATTTTACAAAAATATAAATAGTAGTATTAAGAATCAACATATATTTATCTTAATTTTCTATGTACCAACTAGCATAGATCCATCTTAATTACAGATCTATGAAGTGTGGAGAGGGATAAGTTTCTTGAGGTGAAAATATATTCTAGAGGGATAAGTTTCTTGAGGTAAAAGTATTTTTTAGAGGGTTAGAAAAAAAAAATTGCACGTTAAGAGAGTTGATCTCTTTGTGATACATTCATGGTTAAGATGGATACACACACATCTATACCATGTATAAATTTTCATTTTTTAAATTGTATTTTTGAATGCACAAATGAATTGAATGCCTTAAAATTCCCTTGGATACTTGAATTGTTTAAACTACACATCTTAAACTTTTAATTATAATAAATATTTATTGATTCTAGATAAAATTGTCCGGACCTCTTTTGAGTGTAAAACTATAGAAAAGATGTACACCTCCAAAGACATCATTATATTTTTTTGAGAGATTGATAGATCCAAAATTAAAATGGGTCTATGTTGGTTCTTTATCTTATATATATATATATATTATATATATATATATATATATATATATATATATATATATAATATATATATTAAAATCCCGATATTAAATATGGTTAGATATTTGTTATTTTTCATTAAAATGTTTTATAATTTTATAATCTATTTTTTTTTAATGTAATGTACATGTGTGTGTGAGGGGTTTTTAGAAAGGTTTTACTATAAGTATTATGTTTCATGTGTTTATTACTTTAAATATGTACATGAGATAGGTCCCATGTTCTAAGGGGTCTAGTACACCAATTTGGTGTTGTCTTGGCAGTGACATTAAAATTAGATTATAATTATTATAGCTAAAAGACTTGGATTATTAGTTTCAAGTGGAAGTATAACATACATTTGATGAGATTTCTTATATCAAACTAAACATGCAAATGATTTAATAAAAGAGTTATAATAACACATAATAAGAAAGTTACTTCACCTAACTTTATTTGTGTTATTATAATAATTTTGAAATATATAAAATAATTGAAGATAGGTATTATATGGTGCATTGTGCACATTAATAGGTTGATCAGAAAGTATCAGAGTGAGTGAAATCCTAAAATGAAAGGGAAGTTATGCTACTTAGAACATATTGATTCTAAATGGATCGAATTTATTGAAGGAAAGAAGTCCATATGGGGATGCATTATTTTTGGTTGGTTCAATGGTAGTAACATGCTGTATTAATTTTAATTAAACCAAAATATAAGGAATCTTTGTGTGTAACCTAAGGGTTTTATATATTTTAATTATATGAAATAGATTTATAAAACTATTTTATTATAACCAAAAAACTATTTTGTTAACAAAGAAGGTATTCAATTGAAACAAAGCTTAAGGATATGGAGTGCACATGCATATTTAATAAAATCACAAGAACAACAAAAATAAAATTTTCTTACAAAACTTAATTAATATTAATATTTTTTACTTAATTAATATTTAATTTTTTATTATACTTAGAGAAAGTTTGATAAATTAAGAGAGATTCATAGAATGAAGGAAAACTTATTTCCAATAAAGAAAAGATGAAAACGTTAATGCAAAAAATTCCACAAATTGAAGACAATTTAAGGTAGATGTAAAAACAATTTAGTGAGCGGAGTTTCGACGTAGCCTACAAAAACTCCCAACTCTACTATCAGCTTAAGCTTCTTTCTTGAATCTTTGGAGACATGGTAGTAAACAGAGGCTCCAAAATTTTTGAAGTGAGACACATCCATATTTCTCCGAGAAAGCCTCCTTCAATGTAATCATACTAAGAATCTGATGAGGACTCTGGTTCTGCAAGTAGAATGTTGTGTTACATGCCTCTGCCCACAAATGCAATGGTAGGCCTTGGTCATGTAGCATAGTTATTGCAACTCCAGCAATGCTTTGGTTCTTTCTCTCAGCTACCCCATTCTTCTGTGGGTTGTGAAGTGTTTTTAGTTGTCTTTGAATACCTTCTTTCACATAGAACTCCTTGTAGTCATTAGAAACACAATCACCTTCATTGTTTCTCCTGAAAGCCTTCACCTTCTTGCCAGTATCTTTCTCAACTAATGCCTTTAAATTCTACAAACTTGGAGAATGTCTCGTCCTTCTTCCACATGAAGAAGATCCAATGCTTCCTTGAGAAATCATCAATCAAAATAATAAAATGTTTGTGTCTAGCAGTGGAGGTTGTTGAGAAAGAACCACAAACATCAAAGTGAACTCTTTCCAAGACTGCATGTTCTTTGTTATCTCACTCATGGAATTGATTGCACAATTCCCAAGGTTGATCATCTGACTACATGAAACACTTGTACACTCAAGGCTAGTATACAACTGATGTTGCACTACCTTGGAATCTCCACCACAACTGGGGAACTTGAATTCTCTGCATGTATTAGTAATTTTGGGATGATTGATTAATTAACTAGATGATCATTGTGTTAGACTAATTCCCACTGCACAACTGACGTTCCACTAGTTTTATGAACAATTAGAACTAATTTAAATAAATATAATTGGATATAACTCAACTCGATTACTAGAATTTAACAATCACACATGCTTAACTAAACTCTAAGCCCTCTAACTCGAATTTATTGATCTAACTGAGTGATGAGAGCCATGTCACATAAGTTAATTGTATCCAAGTTGTTTGTTGATGTGGAAATTCAAATTTTCTCAATTTGACTAAGGAAAAATCAAATTGAGACTTTCTTGCTGCACTCCTGAACAATTCCTTACCCTTTTAAGCTCATAAATTTTTTGAGGATGCCATATATCTACAAGTGAATTAATGTATCTTTATGTTCAATTATTTTTCCTAATATTTTATCTTCTATGATGAAAGTTGTTTCAATTTATGTCTTACTTTCTTGTTGTCTTCATTTTTCTACTCTTTCACATAAAAATGATGAGGGTCAAGTATCTTTTGTTATATTTAGGGTTTAACTCTACAACCTTATTCATCTCTTTTTTATGACTTTGATACCCATTTTATGTTCTTTAGGTTCCAAACTATTTAGGGCCAAATTGTTAGATTTTCTTTTAGATATTTATTTAACATTGTTTCTAAGACTACAGTTGTCTTCAAAATCTTCTTTTGGGTTGATTGTACCTTTTGTTGGATTTTTTAGATTTATCAACAATCATTTCTTCGAACTTTGCTTGAAGTTTGGCTTATCTTCCCCTCTCTCTAATTTTTACTTTTTGTTTCATATGGATAATTGCAAATTACTTTGCTATAAAAAATATAATTAATATAATTGGAAAAAAATTAATAACTAAAAAATAGTTATTCAATTTCTTACTCAAAATCAAAATTTACTGTGAATATCTCAAAGATGTTATTGAATATGTATCATTGCATCGAGAGGCTCTACATCCTAGTATAAAGTAGATGTGTAGGTGTAATGTAAGTATGTAAACAATTTTAAATGTCTGCTTAATTAAAAAATAAAAAATAATACACCATGCCCAAAAGCCATAGCTTGTTTCACAACCAAAATATTTTATAACAATATGACAAATTCTAACCATGGATATTCACCCCCACATTACCTTGGATATTATTAACATGTACAAATTAGGCTTTGTTACAATACCACATGCCCAAAAAACATAACATATTTCACACTCAAAATATTTTATAACAATACGCGAATATCCTTAACCATGGATAATCATCCCCATTTTACCATGGATATTATTAACTTGTAAATAGGTTTTTTTATAATACCATGGGCTAATACTATGGCTTATCAATACCACATGCCCAAGAAACATAACTTATTTTGCAATCAAAATATTTTATAACAATATGACAAGATTCTTAATTATGGATATTCACCCCCACTTTCTGATTGATATTATGAACTTGTGTTTGTTACAATATCATGGCTAACACCATTACTTAACAATACCACATACCAAAAAATCGTATCTTATTTCACAATCAAAATATTTTATAATAATATGACAAGATTCTTAACCATGGATATTCACCATCACTTCACCATGGATATTACTAACTTGTAAATAGGATTTGCTACTTCACCATTGATATTACTAACTTGTAAATAAGCTTTGTTACAATACCATCAGCCAATACCATGGCTTATCAATGCCACATCACCAAAAACCATAACTTATTTCACAGTAAAAATATTTTATTTTAATTTAATTTTATAACATTATTATAATCAAAGCTAAAAGGAAAAATGTTATAATTAGCTTTTAGATATATTTAAACCCTCTGTCCTCACAAACTACTAAAAATATTCCCATAGAAATTAAATTAAGATTTTAATAAAATTAAAAATGAGAATAAATTTATATTTAAAGATGTTAAATTCATATGATACAAATAGTATTACTAAGAACCAACATAGATCCATCTTAACTAAGAGTGATGGTAGGAAGCAAAGTGAGAGGAAAATAAGGGGGGTGGGAGACCGAGGAGATAGTGAGAAAACTAGAGGGCATGGAGGGAGATGGTGAGAAAACAAAGAGAGAGAGAGAGATGGAGTTGCAGGGGGAGACAAAGGGAGGAAAGAACAAACACATAGATAGATAGGGGTGGAGAGAGGGAGGGAGTGACAAGGGAGATATGGTAAGAGAGTGAGGGAGAGAGGAGATGAGGGAAGATATAGAAGAGGAGGGGAGAGAGATAGGGAGAGAAGGGAGAGAGAGAGAGAGGATGGCACAAAGATGGATGAGAGAGAGGGAAGGGGACATGGAGAGAATAGAGAAAGAGAGAGAGCAAGAGAGAGATAGGAAGGAGAGAGAGAGGGAGATGGGAGAGAAAGGACTCAAGAGAGAGAATGCGAGAGATATGGAGTTGGAGGGGGCAAGAGGGGGAACGAATAAAAAAGACATAGAAAGAGGAAGGTAGAGAGAGAGAGAAAGGTAGTTACAAGGGAGTGATGGAGAGAGAATGAAGGAGAGGAGAGTGGGGGGTAAGAGAGAGAGAAAGAGAGAAGGGGAAGAGAGAGAGGCAGAGAGGAAGATGGAGGGAGAGAGAGAGTGTATATGTTTGGGGGGAGGAAGATGGAGGGAGAGAGAGAGAGTGTGTATACGTTTGGGGGTTGAAATAGGGAGGGAATACGAAAGAGACACATAGATACAAATTTAGATATTATATAGTATTATATAACCAACATAGATCCATCTTAACTCGTATCTATCAATCACAGAGAGGGATCAAATCTCTTGAGGTGTAAACATTTCCTCAAGTTTTGCACTAAAAAAAGAGGTTTGCACCTAAAGAGATTGGATATCTCTAGGCACTTGATAGATCCAGGTTAAGGTGGATCTAGGCTCGATGCACTAAGAGAGTTGCATATCAATTCAAAATAAATTTAAATAATAATGATTCATATTCATAAATTAAGATCATGTGTTTCCTCCTAAGAAGTCGCAGGTTCCAGAGGGGGGTAGAATATGTATGTCTTTGTAGATTTAGCAATGAAATCACTACATGAAGGTGGGTCTCTTGTCTCACAAACAAGGGGGTCTCATACACCAATTTAGTGTGTGGGTTGACCTCACCTTAAAATTGGATAATGATAATAATAATAATAATAATAATAATATATTAGAATGATAAATTAAATGATATTAAAATGTGTGAAAGAAAAAGTGAAGAATATATGTAATTATATGTATCATGAGAGTTTTAATAAAATTGAAAGTAAGAATAATTTATATTCAAAGATGTGAAACTTTAGAATTTTATTAAAATAGATATTTAGAAACGTGAAAATTTAGAGATTACAATTTTTTTTAAGTTTTACTATAATTTTTTTTTTTCTATTTAAGAAATTTATCTTGTTTAATATTTTGATAAATTCTGAAAATTAAAATAAATTGAGAAATTTTATTAAAATAGAAATTCAGAAATGTGAAAATTCAGAGATACCAATTTTTTTAAGTTATATATATAATTTTTTTTTTCCTATTTTAAGAAATTTATCTTATTTAATATTGATATAAATCTGAAATTAAAATAAATTTATAATATTTATATTTATTACTGAGAATTCTCAACCACAATTAAAAAAATACTAATTTGGAAAATATTAGTTTGCCCCTTTCCATGAATACATTTGTTGTGTTGTTGCTGAGACAATAAGATCGCTCACTTACGTTGCAGTGTAGGGTTTACGAAGGGAGTCGGCGACACGACAAACACGGAATACACGAAATATTTTTGAAGATTTATATTCATTTTATGCATCAAATAAATAATATTGTGCAATAAAGTGGTTAAACACATGGGCTGTATAAAATAAACGAAAGATTGTAGAACCCAATCGCGTGTCGTTGCTATATATGGAAAGAAAAGGGATAGCGAGACACTCGTGGCAACCAATACCGGAAAGGAATGTGAATTACATAAAAACATTAACAATGGCGGCTACGTGAAACTTTGGTCCATCTCCCTTGTACCTGAAACTTTTGTCGGTCTCGCTTTCTCCTTTTTGCAATTTATGTAACACCAAACTTCAGTAACCGACAGGAAGGAAAATCTCCTTTGCGCAATGTATCTAACAATTATTTAGTAAAATTTAAAGATACGAATCAATCATCGTCCCGCGTAGCAGCTGAACACTCTTCTTCCATTGAATTCCATGATTTTTCTGTTCTCAATTCAACATTAATGCCTTGGCCATCACTATTTCGCCCCTCTTATCTCTCTTTTGCTACTTTGTTCATTTTTTTCTCAACTCATGTCCCATGGTCCAACAATACATGGATGTCCCATGGTCCAACAATACATGGATTCGAGGGAAGTCAGTTAATTGCAGACTACAAAATTTATTATTATTATTATTATTATTATTATGATTTGCAAGAGAAAAGCTATACATATTTATTATGAGAACATTATTACATACTAGCAATTTGTCCAAAAAGTACAAAGAGAGGCTGATAGGATTATTAAATTGGAATTGTTGAATTTTTCTAGAAGAGTTAATTGCTTTGTGGAAAACTTTGTTTTCTTGGACTGGATCATTGTGCAATTACTTTTCTTTAGATGTTTTGTTTATATCTATATTACAAGGAACACATTGAATGTCTTATTTTATTTTAGAGTAAGTTAATTACCCAAAATCAAGAGGTTAAGTTAATTACCCAAAATCAAGAAACCTCTATAGATGGCCAAGCATATACGAAGAATACATCTTATTCATATGCAATACCAAATCCATTTTCTTTTTTCTCTAAGTGAAATTTCAAAAGCATGAACACATGCCATTTCATATGCACAATAAACCCAACTTTTGAAATTTCAATTCTTGGATGCATCCCATTCATACGCTATAGTGAACCCATATTTTCTTTAAATTTCAATCCATAAATAGATCCATTCATGAGCCATAACAGAAACACAAAAAACAAAACCCCCTGACCCGTTAATAGATTATCTACTCAGAGAGAGGTAAGACGAAAGGACGGCACTGTCTACTGGGATCCTCCATGTCTCCGAAGGAGATGAGGAGCATCCGGAGACCCATTAATGCATTAGTCTTCTTAGGAGTGCGAGGTAAAACTAAAGAAAATCAGGAGTGCGATGATTTGCATATTAAAAAGAGGATGGAACAACAATCATATTAGTTACAAAAGAAGTAACCATTTTATGAATTTTAACAAGAAAAATATATACCGATATGAACTCAATAATGTTTTTTGAGTGAGTATGCTAGCACTACTGTGAGAATGATGGAATATGTGATTCTTAGATGACTTGATTACCTTAGGTTCATTATATATTTAGTATATTCTTTTCAAATTCACATTAACATTGAACAATTAAATTGTGATTAATTTTACTAATAAATTCCCAATGTTATTACAGTTTACATATATAAATAGAAAATATAAATAATAATTTTCATCTATAAATGAGCCTAAGAGTGGAGGCAAACGAAAATGCTTTATGGTGATGCTAGGATTCAAAAACGTTATTTAAACTAAATGCAGTGCCCTTTCTTAAACTAATGAGAATCAACAATGTTCATAACACATGAATGAGTTCAAGTGGCCATTCATAGAAATAATGTCTAAACTTGAACAATATTCATAACACAAATTCTAGTTTGGGATTCAAAAAGATAATGTGTCAAATTTCCTTTGGAAATATTTCATTAAGTGACAGAAAAAATTATCTATATAAGTAATTAGTAATATGTATGAGCTGGGTGATGATTTTTCTATTTGAGTAATAGGATATTTATATATGTATGAGCTAGGTGATGATTTCTCTATTCTAGTATTAGGATATTTATATATGTATGAGATAAGTGATGATTTTTATATTCCGGAAAGTTACACCCTACTTTATCATGGAATAAATAAAACCAAAATGATATAAAAATGATTTTAACTAGGTACTAAGAGAAACTGTTATGTGATAAATAATTAACCAAGAAACTAAACATTCAAACATTGAAGTAAGTAAGAACATTAATAGTTATGAAAAATCTAACCTTTCTTTTAACATTTTATAATACCCATCCCAATAACAATTGTTATGGGTTATTTTTAGAATCTAAAACCCTTGAAAGAGCTGAGAAGATTTCGACCCATGTTTTATTTTGAAACAAATCGTATTACTTTTAATTTGTCCCTTGCCTTTGCTTTTCCAAAGTCTTCAAATGAAAGAACATCAACAATGGATAGCTGTTGCATGGGCAAAGGGTCATGCTTTTTCCCAATAGCAACTTAATGTATTCCAGTTTCCTAGTTTTTTAGCTCAAATAATTAAGACTCTACATATAAGTTTTTCCTCACATGATATTTGATCATTAAAGGGGATCCTTGTGCATGTGCATGGATAGTCCATTGTGTGCAAAATGAAATCATTTGGAAAAATCTCATGAAATCTACTTAAAACCACAGCCTACAGGAAATTGACACTATACGAATGCAACGATTGTTATGACAGAACATAAAGTAATTTGGGTTCGGATTAGAAAGGATTGGAGATTTGTGCGTAAGATTTATTGGAGAAACAATGAGACTTGTAAATGCGATAATACACCAAAAACGAAACTTGGACATCTTAACTTCTTTCATCATATTTGTTATGCAAATGCTAAGACAAACTGCTAGAATATTTAGCGAAAATTACGATCAGCACAATAAAGATATACATATATCTCAAATATATCTGGATCTACTAAGCATTTATACAATTCTTCCATTCTCACCAAAAGTTAAGAAAATCTGATAATTTTTCAGGTTTTCTCTATGTATAATTTTAAATATAATTTGGATAATCACTTGTCATCAGGTGGGGAAGACAAGTAGAGGCTCTGAAAGTATTTGCATGCAATTTCGATAACTCCTTTGCTTTCTGCTTTGTTTTGTTTGTGCAATCGAGTTGTTGAAGCATACACAGTTTAGATAGAGCCCCACACTGAAGCATCTCCCGGAGAATGAATGCATTTGAAGAATATGTGCAAAGTGACCAAAGGATTCGCACTGCTTTCTTAGTGGCAGTTTCTGAAACCCTAATAATCTTCTTTGAGACTACAACAATACCCATAGCATGATCAGCCATGACAGCCCTTCCTTCTGCGTAGTCCACTAGCATTTCCAATAGATCTAAAATCCATTCACACTTGGGCTTCTCGGCATCTGGAAATAATTCAATCAGAGAAAATACAACACTTGCCTCGATTGCCAGCAATCTGTTATTTCGTATTGCTATGAGGACAACCAAGGCAGCCACGGTTGCCTGATGGCAAACTTCACCCGTTATGAGTTCTAAGAGCCCTTGGAAAATATCAATCCTTTCCCTGGCAACAAATTCCCAATCAAGTATCCAAACAGAAACCTTATGCATTAAAAGTGCCGCGTGAAGATGAGCTTTAGTGGTTCCTTTCTGCAAGATCAAGGCCATTGACCTAATGAACGTTGTCTCTGCCAGTGATTTCGCAGTTTCATGGGTTATAGGAATCAGATGCAATATACCCAATGCTTCTTCACAAGCCCCAAAATTTTCATTCTCGTTCTCTTCACAACAATAAGAATTGATCAGAGAGGCCAAAGCATGACTCGAACCAAACGCAGCGATGCACTCACTGTTTGCTAAACCCATAGATATTAAAAACCAAAAGCATACCTGCTTCTATCCATAATTTTTTTTTTAGAATTTCATTCCAATGGATCAAGAATTTCTTCTCTATTGATTCTTCTGCTCAACATAACAGCAACAAAATAGAATCGCCAGGATAAACCATGCAAACACTCTTTTAAAAAAACATAAATTAAATTCAAAACATAGAAAAACACAACGAAAATAAAACACTGTAAAATCCAAAATGCATAGCAATGCAATAAAGAAAATAAACTTGAACAAGAAATAAGGAAAGCCAATGCAATGCAGAGTATTGAAGAAAATGATGAGATGAAAGTGAGAACTCGCTCTGAGAGATGCTTAATACTAATCAGTGCTTGCCAAAAGCGAGGGAAGAAGAACAACAACAACAATTGGCAGGGAAAAAATAGTAAAAATATCTTCAAGAGTGACATAAAAGAATGGGAAAAAGCAACAAGGCAACTCAACTGATATTTGGAAAAAGTAGTCACACTTCAAATCAACGGTTGAAAGTGTCTCACCAAATCCAACGTAGCAGGGTAAAAGTGTTAACGATTGTTGATGCATAGGAAATCCTATCATCCTAATTATGATATTCCAGATACCAATACAGTTACAACATATATCATACCTACAAATTCTCGCTACCCATCTAGAAAATCATATGACATTTCAATTTTATTATTCCACATAAAATGGCTCAGAAAGTTTAGCCACATATAACGGGGGACATAGTAAATAGGTGGACAAAATAAGAAGCCACATCTAGATCTACATGTGGATATATATAGATGATCCATATACTACATGATATTATTATCAAAACACAACAATAGATAATAGACGAGACATATGTTCAACATATAATAAATATAAGCATAGATTCTACAAAAAGCAAAGAAAACAAACTATAATGACTCAGGGAATGGAAACACCTCGCATCCAATGTAGTGTCTCCGAGTTTGACTTTAATGTCCATACCATCTAGTTGCTCCAGAAGACCCTCTTTTGACAATCGATCAGCTTATGGTTGTAATCCCTTCTGATGTGCATAATTATCTTTGAATCACCAAATATGTGGATGTCTTGGATATTGAGGAAGTGAGAAAACAAAAACAATCCCCATAGAGGCATCGCTTCAGCCCTTGTATTCATGCTGCTTCCCACATTCCAGTGTACCGAAATTTCCTGTTCTTTGGTAATGCCAATCCAAAATCCGCATCCACATTTGTTTCTCTGTGCTACCCCATAAAAAAATCCAGCTCGATATTCCATTTGAGGACCTGGTAACTTGCATGGTTTTCTTTTGGGCCCAACATCATGGAAAAAACCCATGGCATGACATGAGATAGCGCGATCAAAAACCATCATAAAGCTGTTGTGAGAATTTTAAATTTTTTTCCTACTTCTCCATCTCCAAATCGACCAAAATAGGATGGGGGAATAATCCTCCAATAGGATTTCTAAGAACTCCACTATATCATGCAAGCCTGGATATTATCAAAACGAAAACATGGAAAGCCAATAGTATGAGCCAATTTTTTCCATACCTGTACCGTGTAGAAACATTTAAGAAACAAGTGTATGTTGTTCTCCTCTACGTTCCTGCAAAACATACAAATGCCCGGTCCATGCCATTGCCTCTTTTGAATATTTTCCCATGTGAGATTTTTGTTGTGGCATACCAGCTAGAAAAAGAGGATGATTTTGATGGGAGTATTTGTTTTCCAGAATTTATAAAAGTCACATATCTCCAAATGTTGGACCTCCCTTTCACAAAGAGTGGTATGTGTATCGGCCACCATGATGTTCCCCGTTTGCATCTTACCAATCCATATAATCCAATCACTGAAGTCCTCACGACATATTCCTATGAAATTCATGAGAGTACAGGTCCGTTCCAATACCCTTGCCATATGACTGACCAAACCTAGCTCATTTGCGCTCTTCCAGGAGGGATAGGGACCCCTCTAGGTAGCAATAACTCGGCTCCAGAAAAATATCCCACAACCATTTAAGGATTGGATAAAGTCCTCCAAAATATAACAATTCTACCCATAACCCAGCATGTGATCAAATTCAATGATTATATTATTTCCCAACCCCATGGAGCAAGCAAGATTCTGGAAAAATAAGGAATTTACTTTTTTGAAACTATTCCAAATGGTTGAGCCCAATGAGATGCCAATAGATGTCCTATGATAACATACAAGAAAATCTTGGTCCTTTTGATATTTCCGTCTTATGATCCTACCCCAGGTTCCTTCACCAAAAATCCCCCCTCCATAAAGATTTGAGTAATAGCGCCCAACCAAAGTGTTGCATGCTCATAACACCCCAACCTCCCATAAGCTTCGGGAGTGTGATTTGAGACATCTTAACCAAATGAAATTTGTTTTTGTCCCTGCTACCTGACCATATAAATTTAGCCACAATCCTATCGAGGCTCTTCATAATAGTTATAGGGAGATGATAGAGGTGAGCCCAGTAAACTCCCCAGTGCATCAGAACATCTTGTGCAAGGATGATGCCACCACTTAGAGATAAACATATAAATTCCCATCCAGATATTTTTTTTAGAAACGATCCGCAAGCCATGAATAATCCACCACCTTATAACCACATGGTTTAATATGGTATCCCAGGTATTTCATATCATTCATCATTTTGTCTGCATCCACCCCAAATAAACCTTTTATATAAACAACAGTCTCCATATCACATATGCCATGATATAGAATGGACCTCTAGAGGTTAATATATAGACTAGTAGCATTTTCAAATTTAGAAAATATGTGAAATAGAGCCAGCCAAGCAAATCGGTTAAGCATCCCCATAATAAGTACATCGTCAATAAAAAAGCTATGAGAAATATCAATGTCATTTCCCATGTGCAAATCTTGGAACTATCCCTCCACCACTTCTTTTTTAGTATGTAAAGTCAATCTACCTATCACCAAGATAACAAGGAGTAGTGAAAGTGAGCAACCTTGTCAGAGGTCCCGTCCAACCGTGAAAAAAATTGAAGGATACCCGTTGATGATGACAACAAAATTTATATTTGTGACGCAGGCCATAATATACTCCACAGCCTTGGGCTGTAATCTAATTTTATGAAGGAAAAGTCTGAGATATCCCCAATTGAGGCACTCATATGCCTTTTGTAAATCCACCTACATAATGAAAATATCTTTCTTTTTTTGTGTGGATCAAATCTATGCACTCCTGGGAAATCGCAACAACATCATGTAATTGCTTGCTTTGAAGAAACCATAACAGTTAATGAGTAATATAATAGGACAGGGTACCCTTCATACTAATCGCAATCGTTTTGGAAATTACCTTGTAGATAAGGTTGCAGAGCGAGATGGGCTGATAGTTCGAGAAAGAGTTTGTTGGGCACCACTTTGGAATAAGAGCAATGTAAGTGTAATTAATATGTGGGTGAATATATCCCCTTGTCCTCAATTCCTCCACCATGACAAGGAGATCATGTTTGAATAGTTCAGAAATATGGGAGAATAGTTCCATCGTCCACCCATCCGACCTCAAGCTCTTATCGCCCTTAAAATATTTTAAAACCTCCAGGAGCTAGTTCTCCGAGATAGCTTTGAAAAGTTCACTATTAACATCTGCATCGAACATGAAAGGATATAATTCCACACCCGAATTAAGATCCTCCACATATATCTGATCCCTCTAACTGTAGGCCTTCTAAAAGTGCAAGACAACATTACATACGTCGCTCTATGACTGACACCAATTCCCATCCGCATATTTTATCTCCCATATAGTATTAATTTTACACCTATGATTTGAAAATATGTGGAAGAATTTAGTGTTTTGGTCCCGCTCCCGAATCCAAGTGACCCTACTCTTGAGGTGCCAGGTGGTTTCAATTAGAGAGAGAATGTTCTTCTTTTTGAGCTCCTATTCATAAATTCGGCAACAGGTAGCATCTGGGAGATAATGTGTTGACATATGGGAGCTAAAGGCATCCAGTTCTTGGATAATATTTTGTAGTAAACTATTAAGTAAATATTTCTTCCTCTTCATCCATGTTTTAACCTCCCCGTGAAGAATACCAAGCTTAGCCAACCTATGATCCATGGGGGAGAGGCCACTTTCAACATCATGTGACCAGACAACGTGCACGAGATCATTAAAGTCCGGGTCATCCGACCACACCCGGTTGAATTTAAAAGGCATACCTTTCCTGTATTCCCCCCCCTCCATTGTAATATAATGGGCTGATGATTAGAGATAAAACTGTTAATCACCACAGATTGTACATTTCCCAAATGCTACACAACCTGTTCATGCATAATAAAATGGTCCAGTCTCTTTGCAACGTAAGCCATCCTCGCCTGGTCGTTGTCCCATGTAGGAACCACCTTTTGTGGGTATGTATTGATATAATTGGATTCCATAATAACATCTCTGATCACCCCCTCCATAGGGTCAATTTTCCTAGAGTCTTCCCATACATCATCCATACCAATCATGTAGTTCATATCCCCCGCAATAATGAGAGACACCATCTCAAAGATCCCTGATGAAATCAGTTTGTCCCAAAAAACAGGTCTATTTTTATATGGAGCATACATATTAAGAATATGTAAGTGACCCATAAGACCTCTAATATGTCCTTCAAGAAGGATACCATCAAAACATGAGAAGGCCCTAACCCTAACCCATCGAGGGTCCCAAAGAGCCACAAGGCAACCCGATAAACTAGTAGCAGCCATGGCAGCCATGTGCCACTCAAGAAACATCTTTCTGAAATATTTAATGACAGTAGGAACCAATTTCATGGTATCCTTCAAGAGAATGATATATGGACTGAAAGAAGAAAAGTGTTATTTGAGAGCCAGATATTTCGGGTCGGCCCCCAGTCCCTGGATTTTAAATGATAGTATGAAAGTCATGACAATCCCTGTGCAGGCGTCCATGCTCCAAGGGCCCGAGAAGAGTTAGAAAAAGTAATAGGAACCTAAACAAGAGAATGTTCATTAGGAGAGTTGAAAGGGAGAGGCCTGGCACGCCCTTAGAAGTGCCTATTCTCCCGATTATGCTTTAGACAAATGGTAATATTACCCATGGAGGTAGGGATGACATGTGTGGATTGTGAGCTAGGTGGTTTGTGAATGGTAAGGGTATGGAGGTCCAAGGTATTCCTCTAGAGAAGAAAGTCCAGGTTGCTACCCACCGAATTTGTAGGTGATGCAAGTGGCAAATTAGGTGGTATAAGGCTTTGTCTCGGCCCTTGAGAGGGATGAGTGTGATGGGAAGGAGATTGTGTAGGAGCGTAAGTGATATGGGAAGTAGAAGGCACGTCATGCGATGTGGAAGGGAGACAAAAATTATTACGGAGAAAAGTGTTCCCTAGTGGGGAGGAAGGAATATTCGGGGAGGGGATATTTTCCAGTGGAATACCAGGCCCATTAGAAGATAGAGGGGATGAAGGAACAGTAATGGGAGAGGATATAAATTTCAAATTTCGGTGAGCAGAGGGGTGTAAAGAGAAAGGGACACGTGAAGTACTTGAAATACGCTGAGAATCGGTGCAATGTTGTGTTGTCCCAGCTTTGGATCCATGTACATGTTCTTCATACTAAGACGACCCGGATGAACCAAAGCAATTCCACCCTTGAGACGAACGTCCACATTCCCAACAGCGAGGGCACTATGCCAGAAGGTGGCGACTGCAGTGATAATTTAAACACCTAAATGACACCTTCCAAAAATCCAAATGCTGGGATAAGTTTGTTTCCCCCAAATGCAATGCAATATGGTCAGGAAAACCACCCCTATACTCTTTCTCTATCAGAATCCAGGCTACTCCCTTATCTTGAGTCCCCAAACACCTCAGATCAACATATACAAACCTCCCAATCACATTATCGATGTCCATGAAGACCTGCCTAATCCAGAATTCAATAGGAAGCCTTAGCAATTTAACTCAAATTAATTTGTTCTATGGAGTATCTTTCAAATAAGTAAGTAAGATTTTGAAAATCTGATAGAGAAGTCAAATAATGAAGCTCGAATGATTCTTGACTCTATTTCCTGATTAGTTATATATATTGATATGATTGCGACTGTATCTAGGATTAGGTAATAATCTATTTAGATTTATCTAATTTTGGATCTAATATGAGTTTAGAGGGATCAAATTTCTTGAGGTGGAAATTTCTTTTAAATGCAAAATACATGTGTAAATAAATTGATATCAACATAAATTAGTTAATATAGATCTTCAAATAGATTATTCGTTTCGTTTTTGTTTTTATTATAGTCGACATTACTTTTCTTTTTAGAGAGTAGTTTATTTTTTTTTTTTTAATTTTAATAATCATAGGTGTCAACTCCATGTTGAGCACATACGGATGAACAAACTTACACATCGCCATCATACTAGGTTGTAGAATGAAAAACATTGCAATAATACTAGGTTGTAGTATGACAAACTTATACATCGCTATCATACTAGGTGGTAGAATGAACCTTTCAACTCAAAAAAACATCATTGGTTTTAATAAATTTAAAACAAACGCATATTAGAAGAGATAAACCAATATAAAGCAAGAATACAAGGAGCAATAAATTCCCTAATGGTATATTCATTAGATTATACTATCCCTTATGTAACATTCACATTTAGATTACAAATGGTTTTAGTCAACCATAACAATTATACCAAATTCAGTTATTCTAATTTAACTTGTTTATCCAACATATTAATATCAATAAACCCAACTTATTGACATATATAAAGCCAATCTCTTACAAGCTCTTGAAATTTTGTGCCCAAGCACTTCCTCTTCTTTGCTTTCACTTTTCATGTTTTTCCTCTTTCTTCTTATTTCCACACACAAAACTGCTACTATAAAAAAATAAAAATAAAATATCAATATTGTCTATTTTCTTTTAACTTTTACAAATCCTTGTAAATGCATAGAAACTCCATAAATCTGCGCTCATTAATTTTCACTTGGTTTTCAATCTAAATTTTGAAAATTTCCAAACTAAATATATTTGAACAAAAACATATTTTTCCTTTTCATTCTAAATTTTGAAAATTTTCCAAACTAATAATATATTTGAACCAAAACATAATTTTACTTTTAATTAATTTTTCATAAAAGAAATTTTTTATTTATTTTTTATTAAACTTCAAGAAAATCTTCAAATCCTCATTGAATTAGATGCTCAATGTTCTACCCTCTAACTTTACAAACATTTCAAATCAAACTAATTTTTCAATATATATTATTTAAGTGTATAAATTCATGATCTAATATTTATTAAGCACATAAGCACCTAGAAAGAATCTTCCAAGGTAAGAAAAAAAACATGAGTGTAAAATTTGGAAAAATGAATGTACCCTCAGAGCTCTTATCCATCTCTACAATTGATACATCCCACCTTAAGATGGATCTATGTTAA